>JBAKBP010003205.1:120000-145000 GCA_037953745.1 Lithodes maja
TCTGGGTAAATAAGAGAACCTCTGTAAATTCCAGCAATGAAACTTCGATTTTCAGGGATGTCTTCACCACTATCTGAACACGTAATCATTTCTTTATATGCATTACATTTAATTTTCTTTATCACAGAGTAACAGCAATAGCCGGCTAAATAAACTATCACTGGGATGATGGCTTTACACCTATCAATATCCTCCTTACAAACTTCAACATTCGTATGACATAAACCAAAATCAATTTCGTCATCTGTTTTTACTTCTTCATAATTAATGTCTTCAAAATTCCTTAACATGGCCTTCTTGTCGAGTATGGTTAACTTAGTTTTAACACTGACATCATCCGAATCTTCTTTTCACACTCATATATTTGGCATACAGAAATATATATTGTAATTTCCTCCTGCTAACTGCCGATAGTGACCAAATTTTGCTTCCAAATGGTCTGTTTTAAATGTTCCTGTTAGTATGTAATCCATCTTCAGTTCTGTTAACCAAAATTTCTCTAACAGACACACACACACGCACACACAAGGACACACGCACTCCTCACCACACACATGCACTACTCACACACATACAGTACACACACACACACACACACGCACTCACTCTCACTCTGTTTTAACTATCTATAGTATCTATATATTTAACTATATCTATCTATCAACCTATCTTTTTAACTATCTATCTATTCTATCTATCTATCTAACTAAATCTATCTATATATTCCTCCTTACAAACTTCAACATTCGTATGACATAAACCAAAATTAATTTCCTCATCTATTTTTACTTCTTCATAGTTAATTTCTTCAAAATTCCTTAAAATTACCTTCTTGTCAAGTATGGGTAAACATAGTTTTAATATAGGCTACTTATAAAGTATTTAGAATGGGGAAATAATTTAGAAACAGCGCGATCTTCCCCATATCTCACTCAAATGTATACTGACCTGTAAGGGTAGTGCGAAAATGAACCCTACCTTTGCCTATGTCACAGAATTTAAAGGTCCTATCCATGCGGCCTGGTACTCTCGGTGGCCTCGGTACAGGTGGGGTCAGGTATAGCCTATTAGAATGGGAGGTTAATCCTCTAGAGATCAAAGAGGGCTAGAGACTAATGAGGGAAAACTGTACTAAAAATCCAGATGGCACTGGGGGTCTTATTCAAATGACTATCGTGTGTGATGCACCATTGAGGTGTTTGAGGGCTTTCGTGATTTAAGAGGTTTAATACAGTTTGCACACTTATCTATGACACATAGTTGTGTAGTATATTTTTACTAGATTCATAATATGATGGTTATATATACTCGTTAATGCAGTGAATATATAATAATTAACATAATTTGATACATAAATATCAGCTTATTGAACAAGAAATTTAGTTTCATCTAATGTGGTGTGATAGGCTGGGCGAAATTTTAATACTCATTGAAGTATTGTATTTACTTCCTTTTTAGTTACTAACAAATACGTGTTTCAGTAGAAATTGGCTGAACATACGGTATTATATTCTGTAGCTGTAGAATTTGGCAGGTTGAATGTCTGCGCCTGCGCACTATAGTTTCTTTCCTACAAAACAAGCTATCGTGCGCTTTTAAGTTACCAATTTATAATCCACTATCAAATCGGGCAGCTAAATATGTTACCGGCTATATTTCTTATTAGACCAGTGACAGGAAATCAATCAATGTGAATCAGAATGTCATAGAACACAGAGGCAGCAAATTACATACGTGGAGATGCAGGAAATTCGAAAAAGATGATGACAAAAACATTTACAACACTGCCTTTTCCACGGGCAACTGTTTAGGTCGTCAGCTGACCGCGGCGGGATATACGTACACAGTGTTGCCAAGGTCTTCTTTTGTTCGCACCATTGGGCTAGTTTGGATTCGTTCAGAAGCGTAGATTTGCGAGTTTCCATTTCAAACGATATTATATTCTTGATTTACAGTGTGATGGGGTGGATAGCCTCTGAAGTATTATCCTAACTAGCTAACATTGAGGAAAGCGGAATTGTGCTGGTTCTATATACTATTAAAGTTGTAGAGGTGTCGAGTGTTGAGTAGCCTATAGCTAGGCTACATTTCATACAAACGTTCATCATGGCTTTCTGTTGGTTGTACTATAGTCTACATGTATGGTAGCCTATGTGGTGGTGACTGAATAGCCTAATTAAGTGATTGTTTGTGAGGGGGGATTGGGACATTGATGCAGATTTGATGAGTGCATGATTGTGATAATAATGTATGTGGTATTTCATTAATATTTAAATGATGTGACACGTAGGCCACTACTCATACAGTAGGCTATATGGGACTAGGCCTAGTTATATTTGGGGAACTCATAGTATCATGCATGCATGGCTGTTAAAGATAAACATATCAGAAAATGTGTGTGATAGGATTAAAATAGCTGAAATTGTCTGTTGTGCGGTATTAAGTGATTGGGCTACTTTTCGGCGAGTTTGGAGATGTGATGTGCGCTGGCAACCTTTGGAATACACACGCACACACACGCACGCACGACACAATCTATAACTGAACATTTTACCTTTATTAAGACTATAATCCACATTATATTAAGATTTCCATCTGTGAGAAACAAATATCTACCACCATTACTGCTAATGTGCACATAGATGCACAACTAATGTCAAATTTAACAAAATAAGTTAAGTGGGGAAGAGATGTTTACTGTCCGAGAAGTTTCGTATAATGACTATTATGGGTAACGAACACTGGCATCAATTTATTATGCACTTGCCAGGTCTGAAACTAGTTTATAATTGTATAATCTAATATCCAGTGACTTTGGCTAATGACGATTATTTTATCAGTTCATCTCGAGTTTTTATACATATCATTTTAATTTTAGGACATTTTGACCATAATCTATTAAAATATTAACAGGACTATTTTTCGAATGACTGCCATGTGTTTTTGTGGGCCTAATCACATATGTTTTATTAATCATAAATACTTTGTATATTGGACAATGTACTGAATTGTTAGAGTAATTGTCTGTAACATTCATGACTATAGAAATCCAGTGATATTTTGATGACTGCGATTAAAAAATTCAATTCACTCGATGGCAACAAATTTAGGTTGGTGCGAACAAAGGCGGGAAAAATAGCAGACGAAATTGTTATTGTCCCCATTGGAGACAGCTTGGGAGAATTAGAGTATATACAGTACTGTAGGACATTCTTTTGTACAGGTCTGAGTGGTGTACTGTGGGTGTGTCTTACCTGGTGTGTGGTATTCGTCATACATACTCCATGGGTCGCCATACAACGTTGTCCTGTAGTAGCAGGGTAGGGAGAAGGTTAGGATAATTATATATATCATATACGGAATATATTTGTTCACGCCATTGTTAAATCTTTATGTACCAGCGACGTTTGTTTGTCTTTATTTCAGCTGCATTTAGATGATTTATGTAGCTTAGCAAGGATTTGTGGTAGATAAAAAGAACTAATTGAGATAGTCTGTAGCCTTTAAATTAATTGACGTCCTTCTTAAGTTGAATATAATCGTCTAATAGTTGACAGAATATAATGGACAGGTGGTCAACGGTACTGAATGAGTTACTTAGCAATATGTTTTAGTTTAAGATAAAGAGTTATGTATAATCTTAGTAGCTCTTTTACTTTATAATACTATCAAATATAATTATGACCTGATTAACGAGTAAATAATCAACCCCTGCATTACCGGTGACATCCTTTGCATTATATTCTGGCAACTATTCAGCAATTGTATTCAGCTTAGGAAGGACGTTTACCTATTAAAAGGATACAGATTATCTCAATTAATCGCTTAAGCTACCATATATTCTTCCTAAGCTTCCTAAAATCGTCTAAATATAGCTCAAATAAATACAAAATACATCACCGGTACTGAAAGGGTTAATAGGTGACCATTAACCAGTTCAGTACCGGTGTCGTCCTTTTAACCTTATTCTGGCTACCATTAGACGATTATAATAAGCTTTAAAAAGGCCTCCAGCCATTAACAAGTTTTCACTTGTTCACTACCACAGACCTTTCTTAAAATTTACAAAATCGTCTACATGTAGCTAGAATATAGTAAATCGTCTACATGTAGCTAGAATATAGTAAATCGTCTACATGTAGCTAGAATATAGTAAATCGTCTACATGTAGCTAGACTATAGTAAATCGTCTACATGTAGCTAGAATATAGTAAATCGTCTACATGTAGCTAGAATATAGTAAATCGTCTACATGTAGCTAGAATATAGTAAATCGTCTACATGTAGCTAGACTATAGTAAATCGTATACATGTAGCTAGAATATAGTAAATCGTCTACATGTAGCTAGAATATAGTAAATCGTCTACATGTAGCTAGAATATAGTAAATCGTCTACATGTAGCTAGACTATAGTAAATCGTATACATGTAGCTAGAATATAGTAAATCGTCTACATGTAGCTAGAATATAGTAAATCGTCTACATGTAGCTAGAATATAGTAAATCGTCTACATGTAGCTAGAATATAGTAAATCGTCTACATGTAGCTAGAATATAGTAAATCGTCTACATGTAGCTAGAATATAGTAAATCGTCTACATGTAGCTAGAATATAGTAAATCGTCTACATGTAGTTAGAATATAGTAAATCGTCTACATGTAGCTAGAATATAGTAAAAGTTAAAAAAGAGATACAAAGAATATTAAAAAATAAGTTAGTAAGGTACTGTCGCCGTCAATAATTTCCTGGACACCCAACTCACAAGGAGTCACGATTTGTTTTGGTAACACTGTTGCCCCCCCCCCCCCCCCGCCCCCTTCTTCCCCATCCACCCCCTCTGTATGGTTTCTCATCCCTCTCCCCCTCATTCTCCTACGTCGTCTCCTACTGTAAGCTCCGCCCCCTCGCTTTCGTCCACCAACATATCCCTCACATTACTATCTCCGAAATATTAATTAATTATAACTGCTATGAGTTTTAGAAGCTTCTTTAAGTGGAGAATACACATTACTCTCTGTTTCGGGATTTTATCCATTCGGCCCCATTCAGCCAAGTGTTTTAAGAAGTCTATCTAGGTGTAAACAAATTGTTGACGAGCAATACCGAGCTAGCATTGTATGAAGTAATTCGGCTTCGTTTGACATTCTTTACAAATATAGCCAGCTGTCTAAAAATATTCGAATATGCTGGCTCGTTATCGCTCGCCACGTAGATATCGACACCTGGATGGGGATATATATCTTAAAACAGGTGGCTGAATGGGACAAAATTGATACAATCCAATGAGTGAGAGAAACAAAGGGGTAGCCTCCACATAAAATCATCAAATAAGTATTACAGCATAGCTTCATGCTAATACTTATCACTGTATTTTCACGTAGAAAATATAACGTTTCGTTCTATGCTAAAGATAAACGTATACCAAATATTGCGTTACCGAAGTCACAAAATGAGACTACCATTAATTGGGTTTCTATGCATCTTCATAATAACAATGCACTAGTCACGAGTGCTGACAAACAAAGCAATAAACTGGTTGCTACGATCTCTGCATATGCCGAGTATACAATACATAATAGAAAATATAATTAATCAAGAAAACACATAAATTACGAGTGTACTGAAATTCTTACATTCATTCATTATTATGACAGGTAATGGATATAGGAAGGAGTTTCTATGCCAGTCATTTCAATGTAAATAACATTTAGTGTTGAATTTCCTAGAGAAAAAACATGGATATTCTGATATCAAGGATTTGGTGGGCACAGTGAGAAGGATAGGTGAGGACCATGATAAGTGTATGGTTTTTAATTTTATATATTTGTTTCCAATATAATTTGCATAGTTGTTCAGTTGTAATCAGGTATGCTCTGTTATACAGATAAAGAGAGGTTTCATTCAGTATTATTTAATTTGTAACTTATGCTTATTTCCAGGTGAGGGTAAATCGATTCTTAGTCGCCGTTCTCTCGATACGGGTTGGTAAAATTTCAAGCTAATATGTCTCTGTATTATATCAAAGTTAAATCATAATTAGCAACCCATTTCGCTACATAATCATCGTAGTAGCAGAGTAATATTTTCAAGATGGCAATTTACCCTTAGCTAATAACGAAACAACTGTAATAATTGTTTTCTGAAAATAGGGTTTTGTTGCCACTTTCAATTATTTTATGCTTTCACAAATCAAAGGTCTTAAAGGTTTTAATGGTGGGCTGGATCTTTCAGAGTGAGGGTTGGTGTCCTCTACTCCTTACAACCATTTCTAATGTTTTCCTTTTTCATTATTCTTGTTTCATTTCTTTTCTTTGGGAGTGGTCTGGGCAGTGGGGCCAAAAACAGTGTGCCTTGCATTCCCCTATTGTTACACTATTGTAGCCCACTTCACATGTCTGCCTTCCTTGGGGGTTGGGGGGCTAGGGACCCTCCTACCCGTGTGATTTTTATCCCTACGCATCGGCAAGACAGAGTTGTTTTTTTTTGGGGGGGGGGGCGTTCCTGGTCGCTGGTAGTTGGCTCTGTCTTGCCTCGCCCACGCTCAGAACTGGGCCCACAAGTGGGCCCAGTCACGCGCAACCCAGAAATTGGGCTTGTGCCGGGTATATATGGTAATTTTGTATTTATTTAATTTATTTTTTAATTAATTGTATGATATATTTTATTATTAGATAAATATTCCAATTAATATCGATCTTTTAGCAATAGTATTCTTATAGATTTATACTAATTTAATTATGTTTGTGATGTTAACGATTATGCATATCAAACATTAGGTGCCAGTTGTTCTTTTTATTTTTTTTGTTTCGCATCAACGACATCAGATTTCCTGAGTAGCATTATTAACTCCGTTGCTTTTTAACTCCCGAGATTTTTTATATATATTTTACGAATTGTATGTTAATAATCCTATGTTTTTAGCAGAAACTTCTTATCCTTAAAGTATTATATGTAATGCATATACAGTAAGTGTAATTTATATGCGTTTTAAATAAAGGATAATTATTAGAATTGAATTAATAATAATAATAATAATAATAATAATATAGTAACTAACCATATACAACAGCAGGTTAAGAGAAAACAAATGATCTTGCTTATAATCAGCTTTCTTAATGGTCATACTGTAATACAAAAAGAGAAGGAACTTCAATCGAAGCTAATTGATATGCGTATATATCTTTCAAAACAATACTGGTAGGTCATTACTGGCGCGTACTCTGGGGAGCCGAAACCTGTAACGAAAAACTCGCCCCAGGCTATTGTGGTGCATTTTCATGCAGAAAACTGTCTGTTGAAACTCGCCCCATATCTTTGTGAAGATAACTCCTTAATAACTTGTCCAATGGCCATTAACGTCAATACATTCCTGGAGGCGGTTAGGCATTGAAGATACCAGGTTATATACAAGGTCTGGTTTCATCCTCATACTCTCCCAAACGCGGTGTGCATGTTCTACGAGCTGTCGCCTCGTCCTCTCTTCTTCGGGCTCCCACAGGTTCACCATATTGGCCCACACTGTCTCTATTGGGTTGAAGTCCGGGCCCTTGCTTGGCCAGTCCAGTACTTCTACCTCTGGATGTTCACCAAGCCATCTTGTCACCATTCGCGCGGTGTGGATAGGGGACCGATCCTTGGAGGGAATTTATAATATAGTTAAACAGTTTGTTTTTTTATTATTATTATGTTTTTCCTGCTATTATTGTCACAGCTTTGGCCCTATGAAGTTAATTATGCAGTCATCCCAAGCAAAAATAAATTGGGATTAGTCACTTTCCTTTTGGAATATAAACCATACCAGAAAACATTATAAAAAGTGTTGACCCAAAAATACTGTAATAAAGTGCATATCCACTGTTATACCTATGGCGATATTCAAGCTTAATATTAACCTGTACGAATATGATGCGTTCTGGGTACGGTATGGCCATAGCTCTTACAGTCGGCAGCATCACCTCGTCGAGTACTTCAATATACTGGTCAGCTGTGAAGCGCCCATTGATCTCTGTTAACTCTCCCACTCCATATAGGCCAATCCACCCCCAAAGATTGGCTGTAACATGACCACTGTGCGCTTCCTGGTATATGTTCTGGGGCAAGTAACGGGTGTTGTTGCGCCGCCAGCAATGAAGCTGGCCGTGGTTTGTAGAGTTAAAAGTCTTCTCGTCAGAGAAGACCACCCGTGCCCAATAATCCAGGTCCTCTTCCACATATTCTCTTGCAAAAGTCGCTCTCCCCTGGATGTGTCGTTCTTCCAGCTTGCCTTTCACCGCTGGAATCCTATGGAAAATATCACATGTGACTTAATACTTGTAATTCAATTATTGGTGATAAAGCTAAAAGTAGATGTCAAAGCATGAAAACATTTAAACCTAACAATAATATCAAACATGAGAATAGTTTATATACAGAGTGGCGCATAATTTGGTTACCCACCTGACATGCTGCCTAACAATACCTTTGTATAGCCAGGCAGTAATCGGCCTAAACCGTTCTGGTGATATTTCATTAAACATACAATATCTCTATAAACATTACATATATTATCCGTTATTATGCCCTCCATTAAACACAGAAAAGGTTGTGCAAGCTACTGCTATTTTCAAAGCTGCATTACAAACAAACTAATGAATAATAATAATAACGAGTATAAGACGAATCACGGACACAAATAGTTTAATCACATTTAATTTAGCCATTTTTTTCTGTTATTTTCCGATGTGTATACTGTTAAAACAAGTGCTTTAAGTATATACGTTTGTCCAGATGATAGCGTTTTCAAAATTGTTGTTTCTTATTGTCTGATACACTAAGCTTATAATGTAGCCTACTCTAATAGTGTGTCACGTGATAATTATAGATGATAGCTGTATTTCAAATTTGATATAAAAAAATACGAAACTTAAAACAATTGTGAAGACAGTATCGTGTTATGGACGTATGCATCAACTTATTGGATGTATTATTAACTGTATGAATATTCGAAAACTAATCGAAAAACCCGCCTACAATAAAACATGAATAAACTATTTGTGTCCGTGATTCGTCTTATACTCGCCATTATATAATAAGTTTGTTTGTAATGCAGCTTTGAAAATAGCAGTAGCTTGCACAACCTTTTCTGTGTTTAATGGAGGGCATAATAACGGATAATATATGTAATGTTTATAGAGATATTGTATGTTTAATGAAATATCACCAGAACGGTTTAGGCCGATTACTGCCTGGCTATACAAAGGTATTGTTAGGCAGCATTGCCAATGCCTGTCAAGTGGGTAACCAAATTAGGCGCCACCCTGTACTACAGTAGGTTCTGATTCATCAGAGCAGGTAAAATGACCTAAAGTAACAATATTTCCTTGATTGAAAGTATCTTTATTCATAGTAATGACTGGGAAAATTGCCTCATTATTTTTAGCAGAATCAGGTTGCAGCTATAGCGCTAATATGTGAGATCTGCAATCTTTCATTTCTACAAAATGAAAGCACCGAGTTCACCATTATAGAAACAACACACTTATATGTGATAAGTAAAGGCAGGAAAACCTGTCAATGTTTATTTACAATGCATTTGACATTTTTAAAACCCTTTGTTCAAAAATAGCAACATGTTAGCGACAAGTAGGTGTACTGTACTAAATTGGCAATGCTGGGTGAGTGATTTAGTCACATTGCCAAATCAGAACCTAATTATCGCTAACATGTAGCCATTATCGAATAAACAGTTGCTAAGATGTTGATAAATACATTGTCAGCAAACAATGACAACATTCTATGCCTTTACTTAATCACGCATCAGTGGTTGTTTTATTGATGAACTCTTCTCTTTTTGTTTAAGTAGGAATGGAAGATTACAAATCTCACATTTGTATTCTATAACTGCAACCTTGATACCACAAAATACAAATCGAGGCATTTTTCTCATAAATACTATAAGGGATATTGTATATGAAGGAAATACTGCTTAATTAGGCCCGTTGATCATGCTCTGATGGTTTTGATGGTGGAATTTCTGAATATACTGTATATATATCCAAACAGTGTTGGGTTCATACATGTATTGGCAAGTAATTAACCTGTGGTGAATGCCGATTTCGTGCAGGTGCCTTTGGATGGTGCGAGAAGAAACATCAAGTTGCAGCTCCCTTCTAGTTGCCTCAGCGTTTGTGAAAGGGTGGTCGGTAACATATTCCGTTATTCTTTCATTTTCCTCGGCGGTAGTCACTCGTGGGCGTCCTGATCTTGGTGCGTCATCTAAATTGCCAGCTTCTTCCCATCGTCTTATCCACCGGCTAACCGTCTCGGTGCTTGTGTGTAACTCCCTGGCAATACCACGGATGCTCATGCCAGCTTCCCGCATACCAACAATAACACCCCGTTTCGATATTCTGTCTCTCCTTCTGTTCTCCATGCTGCCAAAATGTGGTGTGAGGAGAATTGAATGTGGATAAATATTAGGACACGTTGGTTGAGGCTTCATAGTTTTGTTTGATGCTACGTTTATTATTTAATAGTTTCATCATTTTGAACCTCTGTGATCCTTACCCTCCCTACCGCAACCCCCTCCTCTTTTGTGCTCGGCACATTCCATCCCTTCCTATTCTCGTTTACTTTGTATTTCATAGCCTCTCCATCCTGTTCCTTCTACTCACTGTATTTTTCTAACATCATCAGACTTCCTGTTTATCAAACAATACAGAGGACACCTACCATTATATTCTTATTCTTATAATTATTATCTCTAGTAGTAGTAGTACTAGTAGTAGTAATTGTAGTAGTAGTAGTAGTAGTAGTAGTCGTAGTGGTGGTGGTAATGGTAACAATAGTTAACCCTGGTTCCAGTAATCACATTCGGGCCCACATCATTATACAGTATAAAAATATAAGAGTATGGAGAGTAACTGACGCTTCTTAAAAATATTCAAAGCTTCATGTTTTTATATTGACTAATTTGTGTTCACTGACGTCTGCCTCAGATACTTCACTGATCGTTGAAAATACATAAAAACACATTTGGTCAACAAATCTCACTATATGGCCAAGGGAATGCAATATTGGTATATTAAATCTGTTAACGAATACGAAACATTATACATTTCTACGTTTTAATAGTGTAAATATGATCCTAAAATATATAACGTAATCATGGTGCTGAATAATTACAATTATCAGTTGTGAGAGAGAGAGAGAGAGGGTCAGCATAATGGTGTGGATGTGCTGTGTGTGGAGTCCGGTGGTGGTGGAGAGGGAGGGGCTTACGAGGGAGAAAGAGGGGGAGGGACATGACTACAGAGTGGGTGGATGGGGAGGGGGGGGGGGGGGCAACACTGTTACCAAAACAAATCACCAGTCATCGTCAGATGGGTGTCCAGGAAACTATTGACGGCGACAGTACATCTCTCACTACAACACACACACACACACACACACACACAGCCCGTAGCCTAGTAGGTAGAGCTCTCGTCTCACACACGAGGGGTCGGGGGTTCAATCCCCGGCCGGGCGGAGACAAATTGGGCTTGTCTCCTTTCATGTGTTAGCCTCAGTTCACCTAGCTGTAAATAGGTACCTGGAATAAGTGGACGACGTTGTGACGTCCCATCTGGGGTTGGTAAAAATGGTACAAGGCGAGATGGGTATCATATGGTTCACCTAAGCTGATGGCTACCTAAGCCTTCGGGCGAGACGGTACCGTCTATAGTGAGAATGGTACCATACAGATCCACCCTAAGCCTTCGTTTCCGATGTCGCCAATTGGCTAAAAATACAGACTACACACAATCCACAGCCATTCCAACGGTACATATAACACCTACACATATAGGAGGCGGGAAATAACGAGCATGCTCACTCCCGCAATACAACTAGAGTAAGTACAACTAGAGTAAGTACACACATATATATATATATATATATATATATATATATATATATATATATATAATCATGCTTAGATGTAAACATTTAATGGTGCCTTGGTAGGGCTCTTTCCTTGCGAACGCTCGTTTTCTGGATCCATACTACGAGGCCTTTCGTAGGGGCCCTGCAATAGTAGACTCATCTTAGGAGCCCCAAGCTTTCCTCTCGTAGGGGCCCTGCAGTAGTAGACTCATCTTAGGGGCCCCAAGCTTCCTTCTCGTAGGGGCCCCATGTCCCTCCTAGGCCTCACACTAGGAGGTCTTCCCTTTGGACCCAATAAACCTTTTGGGTCACAAGTTATCCTTCACTCCATTAGCATTCTCAATGGTCCCTGCATCCTACGTCATCACCATCTCTCACCAGCTCTCTCTTCCCCAACACTTGTACAGTCTGTCTTCTCCATCTGATGGTATATTTAATCTGTTTGCATCTGATATTTCGACGATTAATTGAAAAATATGAAAGTCTTTTCATTATATTAATGCAATTTTTCATAGGGAGTGGCATACATTTCACCACAAAATCTGTGTAGTAACTTAAGTGATGAATATGGAAAACTGACAATTTACCCTCGACTGAAATAAAAGCGACCATTAACTTCTCCTCTTCTTTGTGACGGAGGTATGAACAAAAGTGGGGTAAGAGGACCCAAAGTAAAGAAAACGGATGGTGTAATAATTGAAACATATGAACATTTTGAGTTATAGTAATAACGGCCATTTCTCATATATGATAGCATATATTGCACCACAAAATTTGTATAATAACTGAGTATAATATTGTTAATAACGTTCTTAACACCAATAACCCTTCATGAAATTAAGGAAAGCATGTGATCTTCCCAGGATGAAGATGGAGACATGCAATTTTACCCTCGACTGAAATATAACTGACCATTAAGGGGAGGATTTTAGTTTATTCCCTAAACCTCCATCAAACTTAATATTACACCCCTTAGACACCCTTTCGGTAGAAATATGCCCCAGCCAAAGGCCGTTTTATAAAAAAAATACAGGCTCGCTATCGCTTGCCAGGAAAAAATCGACACCTAAATGGCACGAAAGGTCTTGAAATTGACAGAAATGGGTCGAAAGTTCTTAAAATCGCCAAACTAATGGGGCGATCGTCTTAAAATCCCAAAAGCAATGGGACTAAACATGAGGGAGAAAGGGGTCCAGAAAAAAAAATCCCTCTTTGTGACGGACGTAAGAACAAAAGTGAGGCAAGAGGACCCAAAGTAAAGAATACGAGTGGTATAGGCAGGTCACTATTACTGGAGGGACGATTTACACTCGAGGGATTATTTTCTGGACCCCTTTCTCCCTCATGCTTAGCCCCATTGCTATTGAGATATTAAAACATTCGCCACGTTTGGTTGGCGATTTTTAGAACTTTCGATCCATTTCTATCAATGTTAAGACCTTTCGTGCCATTTAGGTGTCGTTTTTTTCCAGGCGAGCGATAGCGAGCCTGTAATTTAAGAGGAACCTGCCTCGGCCGGGACATTTTCTACCGAAAAATGTAAACATTTATCTTGCAAGGGGGTCTAGGTGGGTAAGTTTAAGCTTGATGGAGGTCTAAGGAACAAACTAAAAATCTCACCTCAACCTTTCTTCTTTGTGACGGAGGTAAGAACAAAAGTGAGGCAAGAGGACCCAAAGTAAAGAATACGGGTGGGGTAGGCAGGTCACTATTACTGGATGGTTGGTTGGGTATGGAAGGGTTGGGTCTTTGGTAGGAAGCCGCTACAACCATTAAGGGGACTTCTTACATGGCTACCTCTTGAATCACTACCACTTATATACCTCTTTTGTGACCCTGCGTACGTCCTCTTACACACACACACACACACACACACACACACACACACACACACAGCCCGTAGCCTAGTAGGTAGAGCTCTCGTCTCACACACGAGGGGTCGGGGGTTCAATCCCCGGCCGGGCGGAGAAAAATTGGGCTCGTCTCCTTTCATGTGTTAGCCTCAGTTCACCTAGCTGTAAATAGGTACCTGGAATAAGTGGACGACGTTGTGACGTCCCATCTGGGCTTGGCAAAAATGGTACAAGGCGAGATGGGTATCATAATGGTTCACCTAAGCTGATGGCTACCTAAGCCTTCGGGCGAGACGGTACCGTCTATAGTGAGAATGGTACCATACAGATCCACCCTAAGCCTTCGTTTCCGATGTCGCCAATTGGCTAAATACAGACTACACACACATCCACAGCCATTCCAACAGTACATAAAACACTTAACATGCATTTCACGCAATACATTCCCAGTTAAGGAGGCGCGATAATAATGAGCTTAGCTCGCATTGCGTGGATTCCCCTTGACGAACAAGTAACTGAGTAACACACACACAAACCCCAGCGATGGTGTGTTTATTGGTACACACGTTAATTATGTATGCTTACGAGTACATTTTTCGATTTTTAAACTTAAATAAAACTATTAGATAAAACCTAACCTAACCTAACCTAACCTAACCTAACCTAACTTACCTAACCTAACCTAAAACACTCCATTTCAACGTATTTTAAAGAGATGTGTACACTTAAACTGTCGCTCCAAACCTCATGTACCTGAAAACCTACATATTTAGTCAATGTTGTACCTTTATGGGGAGATTTCCACTTGAGGGATTTTTTTCTGGGCCCCTTTCTCTCTCATGTTTAGCCCCATTGCTTTTTAGATTTTAAGACGCTCGCCCCCCTTAGTTTGGCGATTTTAAGAACTTTCGCCCCATTTCTGTAAATTTTAAGAACTTTTGTGCCATTTAGGTGTCGATGTTTTCCTGGCGAGCGATAGCGAGCCTGTAATTTGAGAAGAACCGGCCTTTGGCCGGGAAATTTTTCTACCGAAACATGTACAAATTTATCTTGAAAGGGGGTCTAGGGGGTGTAATTTTAAACTTGATGGAGTTCTAGGGAAGAAACTAAATACCTACCCTTAAGCACACTACCGCTTGGCCACACACACACACAAACACACACACACACAACACGATATCTGTTTTATCTGGGACAAGCTTTCCCCAGCAGTAGTAAATAGCCTTCAGTAAAATATATTTCAAGAGGAAACAATAGCGCGGTGAAGAATGACGACCAGAATGTTGACATTATATTAGATGAGCTAGGGCCCTCGCAGAACCTCCAAGCTGCTGAAAGGTTTATAGTGCCTAAGATGAAACCTATTAACCCTTTCACGCATTTATGACGCAGAGGTTGCCAGACTAGCAATAAGAAATAGTTCTCTCTTATAATTACCTCTCCAAAATTAGTTTTCTGCCCACAGCTAACTCAAAGACAACTGCTGAAGGTTGAAGTAACTAAACTAAAGGTTTCTAAATACCCCTAATGGTAACAAAGGCTTTAAAGTATCCCCAATAGGCTCAAAATCGCGTCATATGTCGGAGAGGGTTAAAAATGCTTATTATCAAAAATGTCATAATCGGGTATCAATAAATACTAAGAGATGATTACTAATTTCTTTGTTCTTTTGTTCTTTATTTGTTTTTATTTTTATTTATTTGTTCTTTATTTAAAACAAATATTTTAGTAAGCGTTGTTTCCACATCGCGATTTTGATCAGTTATTATGCCTTTATATTGTCTTTGTCCCAGCTTTGGTTTGTTTAGTTTGCAAGTTTTACAGTTTAATTCAAATGTCTGGCTAGTTTGAGTACTTATCACTTACAAACATTATTTATTATATATCCTTTTAATAATGAATACTGTATGAACTAATGTTAAACTTTAATTTACCTGTACAGTAATAACACCTGCAGAGGACAGGAAATTAGGTTCTTGTAGCCTTAAGCAAGTGTCACACTATGCCGATTTAAGTGCCGACGCTCCACGGCTTAAGGAGTGGCGATACAAGGGGGAGACCACTGCCGAGTATCATGGGTGATAGAGGGGCGGGACGCCCACAGCGGGCAGTATGGATGGGCATGCCGCCTAAAGCTCAGTTCACACATGCACGAATTAACGTCACGTCCGTCCCCGACCAAGAAAATAGGCAGGATGGCATCAATCTGGAGGCCCCATGTTCCGTTCCAACGTTACCGTTCCAACGGTTTTTTGCCGCCGTTCTCATCCCGTTATATTCGACGCCGCCAGGCTGCGTCTAGACGACGATTGCTCCCGTGTGTGTTCCCTGGGTGTCCCCGACATAACAAGTTTTCTGGCAGTTGCCCCGACCCATACCCATACGGACCATTTTATGCATGCATAAAAAGGACGCCGCCCAGGCACGGCGAATTAAGGGTCGGGGACAGACGGACGTGACGTTAATTCGTGCATGTGTGAACCGAGCTTTACGGCAACTGGAAGGGGTCGAGAGGCAACCATGCAAGACCTAAGGAAGATAAATGACGCCGCTGGGGCGGCGTCATGCGCCGTAGCACGCAAACTGGTTGGCGACAATGCTCCTGACGAGCGGCACCTATAGGAGGTAGGGCGGTGCTGATAGATACTACGGCGGCGATGGACAGCCACCCTGTCACACTGGACCCCTACTCCGTCACACTTGATCCCGACCGAGGCAAACCGGTCCGTCGGAGGCGACGTTTGTGTGTGTGTGTGAGTTTGGGGGTGGGGGTGTGGAGGGGGGTTAAGCTTGAGATCTAGGGAGGAAACTAAAAACATAATAAAAAGATCCATAAATGAGCAAACAAATGCGCCCATCTCCCCTTAATTATTATTTTTTTTTTTTAATAATTGGTAAAACAAGGCCATCTATAGTTAACCCTTTCAGTACCGGTGACGTCTTTCTCGTTATAGTCTGGCAACTATTAGGTTATTGTATTATGCTTCTAAAGGGCCTGTAGCAATCACAAGGCCTCCATTCCTCTCATTTATCTCTCTTAACTCCCACAGACTGTTCTTAAGCTGCATAAAATCGTCTAAGTATAGCAGAACTATGGCAAAACAGACTCCACCGCTATTGAAAGGGTTTATAGATAGTCACTCGTTGATGGGATCGGATTAAGGGGACAGTGGTGATTTTTGGGGTCTATTTATTTATATATTAATTTATTTTTTTGTTTCCTCGCTAGACCTCCATCAAGGTTAAAACAAAAGCACCCCCAAAACCATCTATCAACGATGTCCCATGCGACTTGCCAGGTCGCGGACTCACGGTATGCCCTCCCCCTATGACGGCGCCTGGGCGTTATCGGGTCCCTGCCTGAAGGCGACCTACCTTATAAGCGGCGTCTGACGCAGACAGCTCGACACCCTTGTACCGTCTGACGCTTAAGCTCGGTTCATACATACCCGTCCTGAGCTCCCGTCCGGCCCCGACCTCTTATTTCGCCGTGCCTAGGCGGCGTCCTTTTTATGCATGCATAAAATGGATCGTGTGGGTCGGGGCAACTGCCAGAAAACGTGTTATGCCGGGACACCCACGGGACATACACGGACACCCACAGAAGTTATTGTCTTGGTCGGGGCCGGACGGGAGCTCAGGACGGGTATGTGTGAACCGAGCTTTAAGCTCGGTTCACACATGCACGAATTAACGTCACATCCGTCCCCGACCAAGAAAATAGGCAGGACGGCAACAATCTGGAGGCCCGATGTTCCGTTCCATCGTTCCAACTGTTCCAACGTTTTTCTCATCCCGTTATAATCGTCGTCTAGACGCCGCTAGTCGTCGTCTAGACGCTGCCAGGCTGCGCCTAGACGACGATTGCTCCCATGTGTTTCCATGCGTGTCCCCTGGGTGTCCCCGACATAACTATTTTTCTGGCAGTTGCCCCGACCCATACGGACCATTTTATGCATGCATAAAAAGGACGCCGCCCAGGCACGGCGAATAAAGGGTCGGGGACGGACGGGACGTTAATTCGTGCATGTGTGAACCGAGCTTTACTGGATGCCGCCCGACGCCACCCGCCTACCATCCCCGTCCCGGCAATTTACTAGCCGCCGACTCAGCTCATGAGAGTTGTGCGTGTCGAACTTTTCCTGAGGTCCCTGACGACTTCTCCTGACGGCTCTCTTGAGTTGGCGCCCACCCACGTCGCGCTGTGATGTAGGCAATGACCTGCTCCCGACCCTTAAGTCGTGGAGTGTCGGCACTTAAATCGGCATAGTGTGACACTTGCTTTAGGAAGCGGCAGGTGATTAAGGGGGGTCACCAGTTTTGTTTATCTTTCTCTCCTTTTCTCTCACTTGTATCAATTTGGCCCCATTCAGCCAACTGTTTTAAGACGTTTATCCCCATCCAGGTGTTGATTTCTTCCTGGCGAGCGATAGCGAGCCAGCATTGCATGGAGAAATCCGGCTTCGCCGGAGAAATTTTTCTATCGAAAAATTTAAAAATTTTGCTTGCTGTCAAAACAAATATATATATATGCTGGCTCGCTACCGCTCGCCAGGAAAATATTGACACATTGATGGGGGTAAACGTCTTAAAACAGTAGGCTGAATGGGGCCGAATGGATACAAACCAAAGAGAGAGGGAGAGAAAGAGAAACAAAAAGCGAAGTGGGCTCCCTTAAACAATTAGCCAAGTATTACCCCGAACGTGTATGTGTGTGCATATATGTATGTATTTATGTATTGTTGTTTCTATGTGTATGAAGGAGACAACAGGCAGGTTGGCTGTAACGAGTGTCTCCCCCAGAGTCAAAAAGAGTGATAGTCAAATTTAAGGGACGTTGTGGTCAAAATGCCTGGACACACGAAATTTAAAGCAGTTTAAGTCATAGGATGAAGGAAAGATTGATTGAGGGAGAGAGTATGTGTTTGTGTGTGGTCACCTGTATATCTATCTATCTCTGTCTTATCTTTATATATCAATCTATCTATATACCGGTATATATATATATATATATATATATATATATATATATATATATATATATATATATATATATATATATTATTTGTGTACCATTCCCCATCAAGCTAAGGTACAACAAGACTACTGGTCCGTGAATCCTAAAGCACAAAAACAACGGTGGAGCTAAGTACATTGGAAGGGGTTAATTGTGTGTGTGTGTGTGTGTGTGTGTGTGTGTGTGTGTGTGTGTGTGTGTGTGTGTGTGTGTGTGTGTCCCTCCCTCCCTCCCTCCCTCCGTCCGTTGTCTAGGTGGTAAGCTGCAGTAGAGTTATGTTTAACAAACATTCATACACATATTCATACGCAAATACAGGCATACAGACACTTAACACACACACACACACACACACACACACACACACACTCACTCACTCACTCACTCACTCACTCACTCACTCACTCACTCACTCACAAACTGGGGTAGGTCCTCAGAGGTAGGTTACAGGAGTACGAATTTAATGGAGCCCATATCGCTTTTTTATTCTTTCTCTCCCTCTTTCTTAGGGTTGTATCCATTCGGCCCCATTCAGACTACTGTTTTAAGACGTTTACCCCCATCCAGGTGTCAATGTTTTCCTGGTGAGCGGTAGCAAGCCAGCATATATATTTTGTTTTGAGAACAAGCTAAATTTGTACATTTTTCGATGGAAAAATTTCTCCGGCAAAGCCGGATTTCTCCATACAATGCTGGCTCGCTATCGCTTGCCAGAAAGATATCGACATCTGGATGAGGATAAACGTCATAAAACAGTTAACTGAATGGGGCCGAATGGATACAAGCCAGAGAAAGAGAGAAAAGGAGAGAAAGAGAAGAAAAGCAGGTGCCCCCCCTTAAAAGAAAAGGGTACAAGGGTACAAGTGTATTCAGAACACTTTATATGAAAAAGATGGGATTTCTTCACCTTCCAATTCTACGGAGTTTTTTGTAAGCATTTCCTCCCTTTCACATCATTGCCAAGTTGAATCACAGATGCCCGACGACCGTCTTCGAGATTACTGTGACAGCGACATGACGACACTCATATAAAACAAAGCGGCATATTCAAATAGTCTATCGTTCCTGATCCTACTATAGCACTCGGTAGCCTATTCTAAATATCTACAACTCTGTTACCAAACCAATATTTGCCTATATATTTTTTTCCGAAACAAAATATATACAATTTGAAACCATACTCACATACAGTAATCACCACTCTTTCTTCCCTCCCACATCATCTACTTAAGGGGAGGTTTTTAGTTTGGTCCGTAGATATCCTTCAAGCTTAAGATTACACCCCCTTGAGCCCCTTTCAAGATAAGTTTGTACATTTTTCGGTAGAAAAATGTCCCGGCTGAAAGCCGGTTCCTCTTAAATTACAGGCTCGCTATCGCTCGCCAGGATAAAATCGACACCTAAATGCCACGAAAGGTCTTAAAATTGACAGAAATGGGTTGAAAGTTCTTAAAATCGTCAAAATAATGGGGCGAACGTCTTAACATTAGGAAAACAATGGGGCTAAACATGAGAGAGAAAGGAGTCAAGAAAAAAATCCCTCGAGTGGAAATCTCCCCTTAAGGCGGAAGGAGTTTCTCTTTCTCCCTCATGTTTAGTCCCATTAGCTTTGAGATTTGTGAACTTTCGTTCCATTAGTTTGACGATTTGAAGACCTTTCCCCCCATTTCTTTTTTCAATACAAAGACATCGCATGCCATTTAGGTGTCGATATTTTTCTGGCGAGCGATAGCGAGCCTGTAATTCTAGGAGAAACCAAACCTCGGAGCCCATATCTTCCGACCGAAAAATTCACAAATTTATATTGAAGGGGGTGTTTTTCAAGCTTGATGGAGGTTTATCGATGAAACTATAAAATATATGGATACATATATAAATAGACCAAGCAAATGGCCACCAACCCCTTCAGGGGAGGTTTCCACTTGAGGGACTTTTTTCTTGACCCCTTTCTCCCTCATGTCTAGCCCAACTGCTTTTGAGATTTTAAGACGTTTGACCCCATTAGTTTGGTGATTTTTAAGAATTTCCGCCCCATTCTGTCAATTTTAAGACCTTTCGTGCCATTTAGGTGTCGATTTTATCCTGGCGAGCGAAAGCAAGCCTGTAATTTAAGAGTAATCGGCCTTCGGCCGGGACATTTTTCTACCGAAAAATGTACAAATTTATCTTGAAAGGGGGTCAAGGGGGTGAAATTTTAAGATTGCTGGAGGAGTAGGAAACAAACTAAAAACCTCCCCTTAACCCATATTCGAGGGCTCGTTTCTCTAGTATATTATGGCTGTCATTAAACGATTATAGGGAGTTTAGAAGAGCCCATCCTGTATGCCCCATTCCTCGACCCTACTATCACCTATAAAGCCGGCAATTAACCCGTACAATACCGGTGCCGTCCTTGTTTTTAAGTTTATGCGGGCTACTATTAAACGATATTGTATTCAGTTTCAGAAGGGCCGCCAGCAATTAACAGGCTTGGAACTACCTCAATCAACCCTTTTAATTAGCACTTATCCTTCCTAAGGTGCATAACATCGTCTAAATATACCGGTAGATAGAATAGAATGTAATTAAGGGGAGATTTCCACTTGAGGGATTTTTTTTATTTACCCCTTTCTCCCTCATGTTTAGCCCCATTGCTTTTGAGATTTTAAGACGTTCGCCACATTAGTTTGGCGATTTTAAGAACTTTTGCCCCATTTATGTCACCTTTAAGACCTTTCGTACCATTTAGGTGTCGATTTTTTCCTGGCGAGCGATAGCGAGCCTGTTATTTAAGAGGAACCGGCCTTCGGCCGGGACATTTTTCTACCGAAAAATTTACAAATTTATCTTGAAAGGGGGTTCAGGGGGGTGTAATTTCAAGCTTGATGGAAGTCTAGGAAACACACTAAAAACCTCCCCTTTAATAGACGTCGCTGGTACAGAAAGGGTTAATACTTATTAAAAGTCTAAATTATCACCATTGCAAATATATGTATATAACTAATTTCACACCCATACTGTATATCAAATGCCTGCATGTTGCAACTTGGAGCCAATCCTTCATCCCTAATCCCTCTCCACCCGGCAATCCCCTCCAGAGACTACAACAGCTTATTAAGGAGCCCACCTCGCTTTTTTTCTCTTTCTCTCTCTCTCTTTCTTTGGCTTGTATCCATTCAGCCCCATTCAGCCTACTGTTTTAAGACGTTTACCCCCATACAGGTGTCAATATTTTCCTGGCGACCGGTAGCGGGCCAGCATATATATATTTTTGTTTTGACAGCAAGTTAAATTTGTAAAATTTTCGATAGAACAAATTCTCCGGCAAAGCCGGATTTCTCCATACAATGCTGGGAAGAAATCAACACCTGGATGGGGATAAACGTCTTAAAACAGTTGGCTGAATGGATCCGAATGGATACAAGCCAGGAAAAGAGAGAAAAGGAGAGAAAAAAAAAAGACGGTGACCCCCCATAAGGAATACAAAAGAAGACAAAGGATGACAAGCAACAACAGATCTAATTACAGTTCAAATTCTCACCTGTATCATTCTGCTCATACCCCTTCCTCTTCCCATGTCAGCCTACCTACTTATGGGGGTGTTTTGTCTGGACCTCTTCTCCCTCTTGTTTAGCCCATTAGTTTTGGCATTTTAAAATGTTCGTGATTTCAAGACCTTTTATCCCATTTATTGTAAACATTTTAATACCTTTCGTGCCATTTAGGTGTCAAGTTTCTCCTGGCGATCGATAGCGAGCCTGCATTTTAGGAATAACCAGTCTTCGGTTGGCACTACCTAAGACTATACAAATTTACCTTAAAATGGGTATTTTTTAAGTTTGATGGAGGTCTAGTGTGCCATCTTTAAAAAAAAAAAAAAAAAAAAAAATATTATCCTCAATCCCACTCTTCATCATCCAATCTTTTATCCCTAGGCACCCAACATCCTTCCTACCATCAGCCAAGGACAGTAATAACAGAATCCTACTTTAATCCAAGAGTTCCGAATATCTACCCTTTAACTCATCCTTATCCCCTCCCATCTTCCCCCCCCCCCTCCCCCCTTTAACATACTGTAAACACCACCACCATCCAGAAACTGAGTGAAAAGAATATTGTAATGCCAGATTCCAATGTCATTATACTTCACCCACATATTCGCACATAACACTTGGACCTGGCGAGGAACCAGTATGTTTCGTCTGGTAAAGTGCCTTACTTACCGAGAGCACTCACGGGAGCTGACATGACCCTGCCAACAACAAAGAAGATGACAAAGGCACCGCAACGCGACTATGAGAAGAAGACGAAGGCACTGCAACGCGACTATGAAAAGAAGACGAAGGCACTGCATGCGACTATGAAAAGCAGATGAAGGCACTGCAACGCGACTATGAAAAGAAGACGAAGGCACTGCAATGCGACTATGAAAAGAAGACGAAGGCACTGCAACGCGACTATGAAAAGAAGACGAAGGCACTGCAATGCGACTATGAAAAGAAGACGAAGGCACTGCAACGCGACTATAAAAAGAAGACGAAGGCACTGCAATGCGACTATGAAAAGAAGACGAAGGCACTGCAACGCGACTATGAAAAGAAGACGAAGGCACTGCAACGCGACTATGAAAAGAAGACTAAGGCACTGCAACGCGACTATGAAAAGCACACGAAGGCACTGCAGCGCGACTATGAAAAGAAGACGAAGGCACTGCAATGCGACTATGAAAAGCAGACGAAGGCACTGCAACGCGACTATGAAAAGAAGACGAAGGCACTGCAACGCGACTATGAAAAGAAGACGAAGGAACTGCAAAGCGAATACGACGAGGCTTGACCCTCACGGTATACTTGTGAAGCAGACAATTCTTAATTTCCTCTTGCCTGTGACCCCAGCGAAACATTAAGGAATAAAGGTACATAAGTATTGCTGTTCCTGTCCTTCTGGATCCCTTCTAACTTAAAGTCTATTATACAATACACACGCTATCCATTATGCTATTGTGACCAAATATAATTATACTCATAAGTTATGTGGGGAGTCTGTCTGTGATACTAAGTTATATCTTAATTGGATTACCGTAGGAAGCCTCCATACAACACCATTCAAAGTACATATTTATTACATTTCCTCCACACATATATAAGCCTGTCATTTATCAGTATATTCCACTGTCTCCGTTTCTGTACATGTCTATTTTATGGATACATTACCATTAAACTTTGCATGTAATCATTCATATAATGTAGTCTCCCATTAAGTCTGTATGTCTGTTTGCTCTCTTCCCCTGTATCTTAGAAAATATGTGCTGAAATTCAATCCTTCATCTTCTCTCAATATTCTCGGTGTCTCTTTTTCTTTTGCTCTCACTTGGAAGGACCATATTACCAGTCTTGCTAAGGCAGCCTCCCAGAAGCTGGGTGTACTCAACCGACTCAAGGGGTTCTTTACCCCTGCGCAGCTTCTTGCTCTGTACAGGGGCACAGTGCGTCCTTGTATTGAGTATTGTTCACATGTGTGGGGAGGGTCCTCTCACACTAAACTCCTCGACAAAGTAAAAAGGAAAGCCTTTTGTATTATTATCTTCCGTCCACTCACCCACTCTCTGCAATCTCTCTCTCTCTCTCTCTCTCTTCGCCGCAATTTTTTTTTTTTCTATATTCCAACTACTCCCTCTCGGGCATAGGCTGAGAGCCTGCACACTCAACCGCTGAACAATGTGAGGCCCGTGAGGTCTTGTTCCAATCTAGGGAGTGAGACATGCGAAGCACCCCGACTCGAAGCAACCCCATCTCTGAAGCTGCTCCGCCTCCGCTCTTCACCGTCTCCTTCCCCAGACTCGGCCCCTCACTCTAAGAACGCCACCTATTGAGCAATTAACTCACTAGGCATTGCCCCCCTGTAGCATATTTTGAATATGGGAATATTCATACAATGCTATTTAATCAGGGAACAATGCTGCATCTCTCTCGTTATTCTTTCGCTACTACAATAATCAGTGTTCCTCGGAGCTTTCCCAGTGTATACCACCTCCTCTACGTAGGGTACGTAGTACCCGCCTTGCAACATAATCCCACCCCTACTCTGTGCAACTCTCCAACCCAAGAGTGAAACGCTATTCTATTCTCAGACTTCTATTCAACTGCTAAGCTCTGGAACGCTCTCCTAGAATCAGTCTTTCCCTCTTCCTATGACTTAAAATGCTTCAAACTCCGTGTGTCCAGGCATTTTAGCTTGAAGTCCCTTGA
>JBAKBP010003205.1:150000-158168 GCA_037953745.1 Lithodes maja
TTAGAGTTTTGTATTTATCTTAAGGAGGACCTCTAACAATTAAAAAAGATGCAAACTATCTGAATTAGCCATATTAGCTAACACGGATCCTTCCTAGAGTGCATACAATCTTCGAAATAGAGTAAGAATATAATTTTAAGTCACTCGTACCGAAAATAGTAAAACATGATCATCGTTTTGAATGGTAAAATAGAGCAGTGTATGACTTTGAAGCATTCAATTGTCCTTAAGGGGGAAGTAGTTGCTTTTTCTGGACCACCTTCTCCCTCATGTTTAGCTCCATTTGTTTGTAGATTTTAAGAAGTTTTCCCCATTAGTGTGTTGATTTTAAGACCTTTCGCCCCATTTCTTTGTCAATATTAAGACCTTCCATGCCATTTAGGTCTCTATAATTATTCCTGACGAGCGATAGCTAGCCTATAATATTGGAGGAACGTAATTTGGCCTGGACATCTACCGAAAAATTAAAACATTTATCTACGTTTTTTTTTTTTTTTTTAAATAGCTTGATGAAAGTCTAGGGAGAAAACTATGAAAATAATTAATAAATAAACAAATCGACCAAAAAATAAACCCTCCCCCTTAACAGCTGCGACTCTAATTTGTGTTGCATAGTAGCTAATCATCATCATTATCATTATTAATTATTATTATTATTATTATTATTAGTAGTATTATTATTATGTCTTTCTTCCAGTTCTTGGCTCCTCTACCATCACGCCCCCTGCCAGAAGGGACGGGAACTAGAATACTTTGGCTCGTTCATATAAAGGTAAGATAATATTAAAAGACTTAAAGGTATATATCACAAAGTGTGTGGGTAATTCCTAACCAAAAGTATTTGAATTTTACACAACTAAAGTCTTATGCATTCTATATCGCGCCCACTATGTTTACGAAGTAGTTGCCCTTCTCATGCGGCACAGGTCCGCTTGGGGGCGTTTTGTGTATGGCCACCCTCACGAGTAAGGCGTCTGGCAGTAGATAGAGAAATCGTTTTAGAATGACTTGCGATTGGACATGAAGAGTTGAGTCAAGCTTCCGTAGATTTATTTTCTACTGAACAGACTCGACCCATTTTCTTTTATTTTTCGACTAGTTGTCTATTTAGTACTCTTTTATTTATTCTGTTATTTTATTTATTCTATTTTGTTATTTTATTTATTCTATTTTGTTATTGTATTTATTCTATTTTGTTATTTTATTTATTCTATTTTGTTATTGTATTTATTCTATTTTGTTATTGTATTTATTCTATTTTGTTATTTTATTTATTCTATTTTGTTATTGTATTTATTCTATTTTGTTATTGTATTTATTCTATGTTGTTATTGTATTTATTCTATTTTGTTATTTTATTTATTCTATGTTGTTATTTTATTTATTCTATTTTGTTATTGTATTTATTCTATTTTGTTATTTTATTTATTCTATTTTGTTATTGTATTTATTCTACTTTGTTATTTTATTTATTCTATTTCGTTATTTTATTTTCCATTACTGCTTGCATTCAATGAACATTCATACCTTTTATATATATGTTGTTTGTATATATTATCGATAATTGAATCTCGAATGTACTTTAGCGCTATATGAAAGATAAATAATTAGATATGACATTTTATTATTATGAGGAGAAAGAGTATGGATTCAATATCAGTGGTCGTAATGCAGAATAGAAAGTTACGACAGTCGTACAAGGATGTTCGAATGTCGTATCCCTGCTTCTCAACTTTCTTTTCTCTTGTAAGAAAACACTACTCAACCAAATTAAAACCAAGCTTGAATGTAATGGTGTTGTTAATTTGTGTTAAGAGGAGACTTGCCTTTTTTGTTTGGTCTATTAATTAATGTATTCATATATTTCCTAGTTTCCTTGCTAGACCTCCATCAAGCTTAGAAACAACCCCTAGACCCCTTCAAGATAAATTTCTACATTTTTCGGTAGATAAATGTCCCGGCCGAAGGCCGCTTCCTCCTAAAATTTCAGGCTCGCTTTCGCTCGCCAGAAAAAAATCGACACCTAAAGGGCACGAAAGGCCATAAAATTGACATTCAAATGGGGCGAACGTCATAAAATCTGAAAACAAATGGAGCTAAACACGAGGAAGAAGGGGGACCAGAAAAACGGCCTGTCTCTCCTTAATAAGGGGTATTGTTATTGTACTAGACAGAGTACAAGTGTGTGTGTGTGTGTGTGTGTGTGTGTGTGTGTGTGTGTGTGTGTGTGTGATACGTACGAGTTTATATGGTTCTTTTAGTGTGTTTGATTATGTGTGTGCGTGTGCTGTGTGTGTGTGTGTGTGTGTGTGTGTATATATGGGTGTGATTGTGTGTGTGTGTGTGTGTGTGTATATATATATATATATATATATGGGTGTGTGTGTGTGTGTGTGTGTGTGTGTGTGTGATTGTGTATGTGCGTGTGTGTGTGTGTGTGATTGTGCGTGTGTGTGTGTGTCCCTTTTAGTGTTGTGTGTGCACGAGCCCACACAAGTATCGTTTGTGTGCCAGTATGTAAAGGTTTATTGTTTTCTCCAGCAGACAAATCGGATATAAGGGGGAAGGGTTTGTTTATCGGTCCATTCATTAAAATATTCATTATTTTTGTAGTATCATCCTTAGACCTCCATCAAGCGTAAGAAAACATCCCCAAGATCCCCCTTCTAGATAAATGTGTACATTTATCGGTAGAAAAATGGCCCGGCCGAAGGCCGATTCCTTCTTAATTACAGGCTTGCTATCGCTCGCCAGGAAATAATCGACACCTAAATGGCACGAAAGATCTCAATATTTACTATGGGGTGAAAGGTCATAAAATCGCCAAATTAATGGGCCGAACATCTTAAAATCTGAAAACTAATGGGGTTAAACATGAGGGAGAAGGGGTGCCAGAAAAAAAACAAAAACATCCCGCCTTAACCAGTAGATCATTTCACCCAATAGATGGCAACAATTGCTAATTAAATCGGGGTCGACTAAATCAGGGAGGTTTTTAGTTTGTTCCCTGGACCTCCATCAAGCTTGAAATTACACCCACTAGATCCCTTTTCAAGCTAAATTTGTACCTTTTTCGGTAGAAAGATGTCCCGTCCAAAGGGCCGTTCTTCTTAAAATACAGGCTCTCCATCACTCGCCAGGATCAAATCGACACCTAATTGGCACGAAAGGTCTTAAAATTGACAGAAATAGGGCAAAGGTTCTTAAAATCGGCAAATTATTGGGACAAACGTCTGATAATGTCAAAAGCAATAGGGCTAAACATGAGGGAGAAAGGGGTCCAGAAAAATATCCCTCAAGTGGACATCTCCTCTTAACCTAGCGTAATTTATCCCAACTGTACTGGTTAAGGTGACACGGGTTGAGTTGTACTGGTTAAGGGGAGATGGGTAATTTTTTTGGCCCGCATTCTCCTTCGCGTTTAGCCCCATTAGTTTCCAGATTCTTTGACGTTCGGCCGATTAGTTTGGCGATTTTGAGACCTTTCGTCCCATTTCTTTGTCAATATTAAGACTTTTCGTGTTATTTAGGTGTCAATTTTTTCCTGGCGAGTAATAGCGAGCATGTAATATAGGAGGAACCAGCCTTCGGCCGGGACATTTTAAAATCGAGAAATATAAAAATGTGTCTTGAAGAGGGGTTTTGGGGGTGTTTTTGGTCATAATCCATCGAACGGTCTAGGAGGAGTTTCTGGACGGACGACGACGACAGACAAGCTGACTGATGGTGCACAGTATACGGGTGAGATCTGTATGCGCGATACCACTCTGCTTCGCAGAGTGAAATACAGAGATTCTACCATTCCCTCACCTTGACTACGACCTTGCCCTCTCCTCCCCCCCTCCCCCTCCCCCCGAGCCCCCCCCCCTTCTGCTACCCTCTATCCCTCCCTTTGCCATCTCTCTCTTCCCCTCTCTCCCCCACACCATTCCCCCCATACCCAACCCCACTTCGCACATGTGTTTAGTTGAAGCTCTGCTCTTCAACTAAACACATGTGCATTTTAGTGGTGCCTTACAAACAACAAACAATCAGAGCAAGGTCTATAGCGGCGACTCATGTATTTTAGTGGTGCCTTACAAACAACAAACAATCAGAGCAAGGTCTATAGCGGCGACTCATGTATTTTAGTGGTGCCTTACAAACAACAAACAATCAGAGCAAGGTCTATAGCGGCGACTCATGTATTTTAGTGGTGCCTTACAAACAACAAACAATCAGAGCAAGGTCTATAGCGGCGACTCATGTATTTTAGTGGTGCCTTACAAACAACAAACAATCAGAGCAAGGTCTATAGCGGCGACTCATGTATTTTAGTGGTGCCTAACAAACAATCAGAGCAAGGTCTATAGCGGCGACTCATGTATTTTAGTGGTGCCTAACAAACAATCAGAGCAAGGTCTATAGCGGCGACTCATGTATTTTAGTGGTGCCTAACAAACAACAAACAAACAGAGCAAGGTCTATAGCGGCGACTCATGTATTTTAGATATGTCTTTATTATAATACTGTATATACTAAACTTAGGTAGTGTTAACAATTATCTTCAATATCAATGTATTACTCATCTAACTATATAATTATGTAATGACATAGTTTACGCTAGAATTAGGGTGAAGATTGCGTATGCACCTTCGCCCTTTTGAGATAATGTAACTATGATACTTGTGTAACATTTGTACTTTTCTCAATAAAACAATCAAATCAAATCTCTCCTCTCTCTCTCCTACCCCCCTCCCCCCCCCCCTCCCCCACCCCTCGCCTTCCAGCAACTGATGTCACCGAGCGCTGTGACGTAGGCATATTATACAAGATGGCATACACTATCAATAGAGTGACGCCATTCTTCCTTTAACCCTGGCTAGCGCGGTGCATCTATACAATATTTGTTTATTGATTTATATATTTATTTATGTTTTTTATTATTATTGTTTTATTTATTTATACATTTATTTATTTATTAATTTATTTAATTATTTGTTATTTATTTTTTGTTGGGGGGGGGGGGGGGGAGGACGTTGAGCTCTGAATATGATGTATCAATCGTTAAATATCAGCTGCGTACGTCACCTGGAGGTAGCTTCAATGATCTAATTGTCGTTCTAGCCAACACTTCACTTAGTATTTCCGTGTGTGTGTGTTATAATAATATAATAATAAGTAACGGTTTATTCACAAAAGCAGCCCGAAGGCTGACAATATACAAGGAAGTTGATACATAGTTAAAATTAAAATTGACACAGGAGCTAACAGGCTAATTTACAATTAAAAATATGTATATAATTTATTGATTATTTAAGACCTTAATTATTGAAGGAATGGCGCTGTTCTTGTAGCGGTCAGTCCATGGTGCTCTTACGGGGACAATACGGTTGAAGTGGCGAACAGCGCGTAGAGGAGGAGGGGCGTCGGGCGGTAGTAGGTGCCGGTGTCTGGGGTTGTTTAGTAGTTTGCTGGAGAACTGCTGAAGGTGTTGTTCGTAGAGGTTAGATATGACGAGGACGTTAATGAGGTTACATGCGTCTTGGTAAGTGGTGTAGTTGGCCCCTAACATTATTTTGAGTGCTCTCTTCTGAATTTTTTCTAATTTATTTCTTTGGGTTAAGTTGAGAGAGGATGACCAAACGGGTGAAGCATAGCAGAGTTTGGGTAATATACAAGATTTGTATAAAAGTAGCATGTCATCTCTGGGAACCCCTAGTTGTTTCAGGGTGCGTAACATGTGTAGCCGATAAGAAGAAGCACTAGCTATGGTGTTAACATGTTTATCCCAGAGTAGTTTTTGCTGAAGGAAAACACCAAGTAATTTAGTGGACTGAACTATCTCGAGGGTGTGATTGCCAAGCTTGAGGGTGGGTGGAGGGATGGGTTTAGAAGCAACATTGAAGTTCATGACAAGTGTTTTGTTTAGGTTAATAGTGACATCATTATCTTGTGTCCAGGTCAGTAGGGCATCTAGGTTGGCTTGGAGAATGCTGTAGTCTGGAGAAGCGTTGCTGATGGAAGAGGCTAGTGTGGAATCGTCAACATATTTCCATTTGAGTTCTGCGTCTTGAAGGGCGTTATTGCTGAGTATTAAATAACCGAGGGGCCCCATTCGTGTCCCTTGAGGCAAACCGCAAGTAAGTGTTTGTGAACTGGAGATACTGCCTAGAAAGCGGACGGATTGTTGACGGTCGTTGAGGAAATCCGCCAACCAGGAGGTAAGACATTCCCTGAGGCCAAGTTGTAGTGCTTTCTTAATTATAATGGTGTGGTTCACTAGATCGAAGGCTTTTTTTAAATCTATGAATACTGCTGTTACTGACGTGTTTCGGCGGTCTAAATTTTTATGAATGAAGTCAAGAAAACTGATGAGGTAGTGTGAGGTGGATGAGGATTAAATATTTCCATACTGGCAAGAGTCTAATTTAGTGTATATATCTCTGTAAGCCAATTCAGCTACAAAACTTTCACAAATAAGGCTAGGAATAGGTGTAATAGCTATGGGCCGTAGTTCATTAAGAGATGGAAGGTTTGAAGATTTAGGAATTGGAGTGACATAGGAATGCTTCCAATCTTTAGGACATTTGGATTGTTGTAAGGAAGCATTAATTATGGATGTGAGAGGTAAGGAAAGTTCAGGAGCAAATTTTTTGTATAAGCGGATAGGAAGATCGAGTGGAGTGGAGGAGTGTTTAGGTTTGAGAATCTGTAAATGACGGCAAACTTCGTACTCTAATACGATAGGTGGGGGGGGGGAGGGGGCAGGGAGGTATGCTGGGAGCTGGTCATGAGAGAGCTTGGGAAGTTGTTGACATATAGAGGCAAAATGATTATTTATTGTCTCGGCTGCTTTATTACTGGTGAGATGGTTGACACACGGGAAGGTAGAGGGTCGGTTCTTAAGGCCACAAAATTCCTGAATTCGGCTAAACCATTCACTAATGTTTGTGTGTTTCAAGTGTTGTATTTTGTTGGGATAGAAAGTCTTTTTTTACCATTTTAATGTCTCTAATTTAACTTTGTTTCGAAGTTATTTGAAAAGGGTGGTGTTGTTGGTTTTAAAGGCATTGTCACGTTGTTGCATAAGGCGTTTAATACGGCAATTAATCCAAGGGAGATCAGACGTGTGAGTGACTACAGTTTTTTCAGGGAAGAAATGTAGGTAGGCTATATTAATAGTATTGAGATAATGTAGGTAGGCTATATTAATAGTATTGAGATAATGTAGGTAGGCTATATTAATAGTATTGAGATAATGTAGGTAGGCTATATTAATAGTATTGAGATAATGTAGGTAGGCTATATTAATAGTATTGAGATAATGTAGGTAGGCTATATTAATAGTACTGAGATAATGTAGCGTAGGCTATATTAATAGTATTGAGATAATGTAGGTAGGATATATTAATAGTATTGAGATAATGTAGGTAGGCTATATTAATAGTACTGAGATAATGTAGGTAGGCTATATTAATAGTATTGAGATAATGTAGGTAGGCTATATTAATAGTATTGAGATAATGTAGGTAGGCTATATTAATAGTATGAGATAATGTAGGTAGGCTATATTAATAGTATTGAGATAATGTAGGTAGGCTATATTAATAGTACTGATATAATGTAGGTAGGCTATATTAATAGTATTGAGATAATGTAGGTAGGCTATATTAATAGTACTGAGATAATGTAGGTAGGCTATATTAATAGTATTGAGATAATGTAGGTAGGCTATATTAATAGTATTGAGATAATGTAGGTAGGCTATATTAATAGTATTGAGATAATGTAGGTAGGCTATATTAATAGTACTGAGATAATGTAGGTAGGCTTTATTAATAGTATTGAGATAATGTAGGTAGGCTATATTAATAGTATTGAGATAATGTAGGTAGGCTATATTAATAGTATTGAGATAATGTAGGTAGGCTATATTAATAGTACTGAGATAATGTAGGTAGGCTATATTAATAGTAATGAGATAATGTAGGTAGGCTATATTAATAGTACTGAGATAATGTAGGTAGGCGATATTAATAGTATTGAGATAATGTAGGTAGGCTATATTAATAGTATTGAGATAATGTAGGTAGGCTATATTAATAGTATTGAGATAATGTAGGTAGGCTATATTAATAGTATTGAGATAATGTAGGTAGGCTATATTAATAGTATTGAGATAATGT
>JBAKBP010003206.1:0-68226 GCA_037953745.1 Lithodes maja
GCACCAAACTAACACACACCCTCCATGCCACACCCCCAGCATACAGTATGCACCAAACTAACACACACCCTCCATGCCACACCCCCAGCATACAGTATGCACCAAACTAACACACACCCTCCATGCCACACCCCCAGCATACAGTATGCACCAAACTAACACACACCCTCCATGCCACACCCCCAGCATACAGTATGCACCAAACTAACACACACCCTCCATGCCACACCCCCAGCATACAGTATGCACCAAACTAACACACACCCTCCATGCCACACCCCCAGCATACAGTATGCACCAAACTAACACACACCCTCCATGCCACACCCCCAGCATACAGTATGCACCAAACTAACACACACCCTCCATGCCACACCCCCAGCATACAGTATGCACCAAACTAACACACACCCTCCATGCCACACCCCCAGCATACAGTATGCACCAAACTAACACACACCCTCCATGCCACACCCCCAGCATACAGTATGCACCAAACTAACACACACCCTCCATGCCACACCCCCAGCATACAGTATGCACCAAACTAACACACACCCTCCATGCCACACCCCCAGCATACAGTATGCACCAAACTAACACACACCCTCCATGCCACACCCCCAGCATACAGTATGCACCAAACTAACACACACCCTCCATGCCACACCCCCAGCATACAGTATGCACCAAACTAACACACACCCTCCATGCCACACCCCCAGCATACAGTATGCACCAAACTAACACACACCCTCCATGCCACACCCCCAGCATACAGTATGCACCAAACTAACACACACCCTCCATGCCACACCCCCAGCATACAGTATGCACCAAACTAACACACACCCTCCATGCCACACCCCCAGCATACAGTATGCACCAAACTAACACACACCCTCCATGCCACACCCCCAGCATACAGTATGCACCAAACTAACACACACCCTCCATGCCACACCCCCAGCATACAGTATGCACCAAACTAACACACACCCTCCATGCCACACCCCCAGCATACAGTATGCACCAAACTAACACACACCCTCCATGCCACACCCCCAGCATACAGTATGCACCAAACTAACACACACCCTCCATGCCACACCCCCAGCATACAGTATGCACCAAACTAACACACACCCTCCATGCCACACCCCCAGCATACAGTATGCACCAAACTAACACACACCCTCCATGCCACACCCCCAGCATACAGTATGCACCAAACTAACACACACCCTCCATGCCACACCCCCAGCATACAGTATGCACCAAACTAACACACACCCTCCATGCCACACCCCCAGCATACAGTATGCACCAAACTAACACACACCCTCCATGCCACACCCCCAGCATACAGTATGCACCAAACTAACACACACCCTCCATGCCACACCCCCAGCATACAGTATGCACCAAACTAACACACACCCTCCATGCCACACCCCCAGCATACAGTATGCACCAAACTAACACACACCCTCCATGCCACACCCCCAGCATACAGTATGCACCAAACTAACACACACCCTCCATGCCACACCCCCAGCATACAGTATGCACCAAACTAACACACACCCTCCATGCCACACCCCCAGCATACAGTATGCACCAAACTAACACACACCCTCCATGCCACACCCCCAGCATACAGTATGCACCAAACTAACACACACCCTCCATGCCACACCCCCAGCATACAGTATGCACCAAACTAACACACACCCTCCATGCCACACCCCCAGCATACAGTATGCACCAAACTAACACACACCCTCCATGCCACACCCCCAGCATACAGTATGCACCAAACTAACACACACCCTCCATGCCACACCCCCAGCATACAGTATGCACCAAACTAACACACACCCGCCGGCTTTAGCATCGCCAACAGCTCCGCATCGCCACTGAGAAAACTCGATCATAATTTGAGTATTCCATATCCCAATTTCCTTTATTCATTGCATGAACAGTAGTTAAGTGCTTGTTTAACCTCCACATAGTTCTGTAGTTGCCGTGCATGTTATTTTATTGCTTTTCTGACTGATAAACATTGTTGTTTACATTTGTTATCCTAGCTTGTAGCAGACGACGCACGCGCACCTCTAATCGACCTAGCTTTGTATTTTCTTATTAACTCTAGTAGTTATCGTATTCAGTATCCTACTGTAGCTATATATATCTGTAATTTTAGTTGTTGCTTGCATGATCTTGTACTGTAGTAACCTTTGACTGATAACTTTGTTTATCTAAATATAATCCTGCTTGACTAGCCTACAGTGACACCAGCGCCATCTGTTGATACAGTATATTAACCCCTTGTGTGCAGTTACACTTTATTTTTATATAATCTCTTTGGTGAATTGTATATTTAGTTACATATTCTATTATATATATATATATATATATTTGTTTTGCTTTTTTAGTTAGGTTATCACCCCTGGTAGCCTACTTCTGCATATTTCATACTTTTTTGTTTTTGGTTATTTTTGTTTTAGGTTAGTCTAGGCTATCATCCCTGGTGGCCTATTTCTGCGTACGGTACTTCAATTTTTAAATTTTCAGTTAGGCTATCACCGCTGGTGGCCTATTTCTGCGTACCGGTATTTCATAATTTTTGTTTTCGGTTAGTCTAGGCTATCATCCCTGGTGGCCTATTTCTGCGTACTTCAATTTTTAAATTTTCAGTTAGGCTATCACCGCTGGTGGCCTATTTCTGCGTACCAGTATTTCATAATTTTTGTTTTCGGTTAGTCTAGGCTATCACCGCTGGTGGCCTATTTCTGCGTACCGGTATTTCATAATTTTTGTTTTCGGTTATTTTTGTTTTCGGTTAGTCTAGGCTATCATCCCTGGTGGCCTATTTCTGCGTACTTCAATTTTTAAATTTTCAGTTAAGCTATCACCGCTGGTGGCCTATTTCTGCCTACCGGTAGTTCATAATTTTTGTTTTCGGTTAGGATAGGCTATAACCCCTGGTGGCCTATTTCTGTTTAAATAAACATAAAATTGTTTTCGGTTCGGCTATCACTGCGTATTCAAATTTAATTTTGTTTTGTTTTAATTTTTGGTTAGGCTATCACCGCTGATAACCTATTTGTGTGTATTTCAACATTTTTGTTTTCGGTTAGGCCTATTTAAGTAAGTGAAGCGACCTGAAGGGAGTGAAGTGTTTTTAAAGTGAGTTTAGTGTTTTTAAAGTGAGTTAAGTGTTTTTAAGTGAGTGAAGTGAACTGAAGAAAGTGATAGTCACCATGCCTCGTGCCTGTACGAACTGCGCCGGTAGGTTTGGTGCTTCCATGTTTGCTCCTGCCGATCCACAAGTCTGCCGACTCTGCCAGCAACGAGAGGATTTGACAGCAAAATTGGATGAAGCCCTCAACAAGATCAACGCCCTCACCAGGAAGCTGGAATCACTCCAAGAGTTTGTAACACTCAACGTTGGAGTATCACTAACGCAAATTGTTTCAACTCCAGCATCCACCACCGCCCCAACGTCATCTGCCAACAATCCAACACCTGCAGTAGACACTGCAGCAGATGATTCTGACGAACCTGAGCCGACATCAAACCAGGACAGCCGCCCTGTTCACCTTAGTCTCTCCCCCACTCCTCGTGCAAGAAGCCTGCTAGCACGAACAGTACCAACCCCTCGCCCCCGTTCTAACCACTCCTCTCCCCGACCTGTACGTAGAGTCCCGCCACCACAGGTTTCCGGATTTACACCAGTGAGGAACGGTGCACGGCCAACGCAGAAAAGGTCTCATCTACCAGTCACAATGTCAAACAGATTTGAGATATTGGTAGAGATGGAAGACGAACCAGAAGAGACCAGGCTCGTTGGGGATTCCATCCTACGAGGACAGGTCGAAGAGTTCTGCGACAGAGTCCCAATTCAACGAAAAAGATTTTGCATCCCAGGAGCTGGACTGGACGACATTGTGGAAGCCTTCGAAGATACCACAAAGGATGCAAATGAAAATACCCTTTTTGTCATCCATGCTGGTTCAAATGACGTCATGCGCACCAGATCCGAAGAGTTGATGGAGAAATATCGCAAGATGATCCAGCACTACAAAAACAAGTCAAGGAATATCATCATCTCAGGCATTCTCCCCAAGATCGACGCACCTGACAAATTCTACGACAAGGCCTTCAGCACAAATAGCCGACTAAAACATTTGTGTCTGAGGGAAGAAGTTGAATTCATCAACCTCTGGGACAATTTCTACAACCAGCCTACTCTGTTCCGCAAGGATGGCACTCATCTAAACCCTGTGGGTTCAGCACGCATGGGTCGTCTCCTACACGAAGCAGTCCGCAGCCATGGATCAAAAAACGCCATCCGAGAAGAAGCAGCAGTGACATAAATCATCCAACGCCAAGAAAAACACAGAGGCAACCGAGGACCACCAGCGATAAGGACCGGAGACAGCGAGGACCGAGGACAGCCATGAACATAAATGTAGATCCGACAAGAACCAAAAATATTATTAAAGCGCGTTCCGTGAGTTCTAAAATAACAAATTTAAAGGTTTTCTATGCAAACGCTCGTAGCATACGCAATAAATTTTCAGATTTAGAGGAGCTAGTGTTTACAGAAAATTATGATGTGATTGGCATAACAGAATCTTGGCTCAATACAGAAGATAGAGACTTTTTAGCAGAGTATTCACTTCCCGGTTATGTAATGTTTGAGAAAAGCCGAATAAATCGAAATGGAGGTGGCGTTTTACTTTATATCAAAGAAAGTCTTAACCCTACCCTCTTGTCAAAACCTCAAATTGTGAACGTCGACGCATCTTTTGTGCTAATAAAGAATAATAAAGGTACCAAAATAATACTTGCATTAATATACAGACCTCCAGCTCAATCAGTGCAAACTGACCGAGAAATTTACGAACAAATTGCAGATGTAAGTAACTCACAAGATACCGTAATTTTTGGTGACTTTAATTTACCTGTGACCAAGTGGGGCGATACTCTTACTTCACACTCCGGACAAGACTTGTATACGAACTTGCAAGAGAGTTCGCTTTATCAATTTGTTGGAACGCCGACCCGTGGTAATAACGTTCTTGACATTGTACTTGCAACAAAAGAAGAATTAATAGAGAATTTGAATGTTGGTGATGAATTCAGTAACAGCGACCATCATACGATAACTTTCACTTTAAACTTTACTAGTAACGAACCAAATAGTAGCATCGAAAAAGTCCCTAATTTCAAGAAAGCAAACTTTCCTAAACTTAGAGCTATGTTTAAAGAAACTGACTGGAGCTTTTTAATTCACAATAACGACATAAATACATCTTGGAAGTTATTCGAAGCCACTTACCTAAAAGCAGTGCAAGACTGCATACCATCGAAAACTCGGCGTCCAGGCCATAATAATAAGCCCAAATGGTGGAATAAAGATATTTCAAACTGCCTGCTTGCTAAAAAATTTGCTAATGATAGATTAAAATCCTCACAAAATGACGAAGAACGGCTGAAATTTGTAGAGCTACGACGCAAAGCCAAAAAGTTAATTAAGCAAAGTAAAAAGACCTTAGAGTTACATATTGCGAATCAAAGTAAAACAAACCCGAAAGAATTCTATAGTTATATCAGAAAGAAAAAAGTAGTTACTTCAACTGTTGGACCGTTAGTCGATGAAAATGGAGAATACACCAAAGACGAAGAACAAATGAGTAATGCCCTCAATACCTTCTTTGCATCAGTTTTTACAACAGAAGACCTCAGTGATATCCCTACACCATCGCCGATTCAGATTGATAATTCAGATGTTTTAAGCAATATCACCGTTACAGAGAGAGAAGTATTGAATTGTTTAGATAAACTCAAGGTAAATAAAACGCCTGGACCTGATACAATCTCGCCTAGAGTTCTAAAGGAAGCTAAGGATGAGCTCTCTAAACCACTGACATTACTATTCAATAAATCCTTGCAGTCTGGAACTATGCCCGATCAGTGGAAGCTAGCCAACGTAACACCGATATTCAAAAAAGGCAGCAAATCCCTATCCAGTAACTATCGTCCAATTAGCTTAACCTCAGTTGTATGTAAAATGCTAGAAACGGTCATAAGAGACAGACTCGTAAATCACTTAGAGGAAAATAACATACTTAAAGATACTCAACACGGCTTTCGTAAAAAACGTTCCTGTTTAACAAACCTCTTAGACTTCTTCCACGATATCCTCAACCTCTACGATGAGAGTAAAGCTGTAGATATTATATACCTTGATTTTCAAAAGGCCTTTGACAAAGTTCCCCACAAACGTTTACTGCTAAAACTAAAAGCGCATGGAATACAAGACGGTGTGTTGAAATGGATAGAAAATTGGCTCAGCGACAGAAAGCAAAGAGTAGTCATAAACGGTAAGGCATCAAAATGGACCAATGTAAGTAGCGGGGTACCCCAGGGATCGGTACTAGGACCAATTCTCTTTCTAATTTACATCAACGACATAGATGAGGGTCTCACCTGTACAATCTCAAAATTTGCTGACGATACAAAAATTGCAAATAGCGTACTCTCAAAAGAACAAGTTGACGATATGCAACACAATCTAGATAAATTGTCATGTTGGGCCCAAATTTGGCAAATGAGTTTCAATGCGGATAAATGTAAAGTACTACATATCGGATACCTAAATGAGAAAGCAAACTATTCGATGAATGGCACTCAGCTTAAGAATGTAAACAGAGAAACCGATCTGGGAGTAACAATATCGAGTAACCTAAAACCGAGTCAACAATGTTCAGAAGTTGTTAAGAAGGCAAACAAAATAATTGGCTTTATAGGCAGGTCATTTGAGCATAAATCCAAAGAAGTTATCCTAACCCTTTACAATTCCTTAGTCCGCCCTCTTCTGGAATACTGCGTTCAATCCTGGTGCCCTTATTACCAAAAAGATATAAACAAGCTAGAACGAGTTCAACGTAGAGTTACCAAAATGATACCTAGCCTAAAGAACAAACCATACGAAGAGCGTCTTAGAGAATTAAATCTATTTCCTTTAACCCAGCGCAGATTAAGAGGCGACTTAATTCAAGTGTTCAAAATCATCAAAGGCATCGACAATATGAACTGTAGTAAGTACTTCACTATCGACCAATCTAATTACACGCGGGGAAACGGTTGCAAAATTATTGGTAAATCTTTTAACTCGCACGAATCTAAGAATTTCTTCTTCAATCGAGTTGTCAACTTGTGGAATGGGCTTCCCCGAAACGTTATAGACTGCATCACCGTTGATTCATTTAAACTCCGCCTAGACAAATATCTCGCATCAAACCCGCGACTGACTGCGTTTGTAAATGAATAACTTTATTTTATCCCCCCCTCAGTTACTAACCCATCTGTCCCCTACTAACTTCCTAATCCTGCCACGGACATTAGTTCCAGGGCAGTAATTCCCTTTCCAATGTTCCCTTACCCACTCTAAACCACTGTTTGGACACTTGATCCTCAGTGTTTTGGAGGACAAGCAACCTAGAAGGGTCACTAGATCTGTTGTTGCTTGATTTCCTTTGTACTCCTTTGTACTCCTTTGTACTTTGTACCCTCCATGCCACACCCCCAGCATACAGTATGCACCAAACTAACACACACCCTCCATGCCACACCCCCAGCATACAGTATGCACCAAACTAACACACACCCTCCATGCCACACCCCCAGCATACAGTATGCACCAAACTAACACACACCCTCCATGCCACACCCCCAGCATACAGTATGCACCAAACTAACACACACCCTCCATGCCACACCCCCAGCATACAGTATGCACCAAACTAACACACACCCTCCATGCCACACCCCCAGCATACAGTATGCACCAAACTAACACACACCCTCCATGCCACACCCCCAGCATACAGTATGCACCAAACTAACACACACCCTCCATGCCACACCCCCAGCATACAGTATGCACCAAACTAACACACACCCTCCATGCCACACCCCCAGCATACAGTATGCACCAAACTAACACACACCCTCCATGCCACACCCCCAGCATACAGTATGCACCAAACTAACACACACCCTCCATGCCACACCCCCAGCATACAGTATGCACCAAACTAACACACACCCTCCATGCCACACCCCCAGCATACAGTATGCACCAAACTAACACACACCCTCCATGCCACACCCCCAGCATACAGTATGCACCAAACTAACACACACCCTCCATGCCACACCCCCAGCATACAGTATGCACCAAACTAACACACACCCTCCATGCCACACCCCCAGCATACAGTATGCACCAAACTAACACACACCCTCCATGCCACACCCCCAGCATACAGTATGCACCAAACTAACACACACCCTCCATGCCACACCCCCAGCATACAGTATGCACCAAACTAACACACACCCTCCATGCCACACCCCCAGCATACAGTATGCACCAAACTAACACACACCCTCCATGCCACACCCCCAGCATACAGTATGCACCAAACTAACACACACCCTCCATGCCACACCCCCAGCATACAGTATGCACCAAACTAACACACACCCTCCATGCCACACCCCCAGCATACAGTATGCACCAAACTAACACACACCCTCCATGCCACACCCCCAGCATACAGTATGCACCAAACTAACACACACCCTCCATGCCACACCCCCAGCATACAGTATGCACCAAACTAACACACACCCTCCATGCCACACCCCCAGCATACAGTATGCACCAAACTAACACACACCCTCCATGCCACACCCCCAGCATACAGTATGCACCAAACTAACACACACCCTCCATGCCACACCCCCAGCATACAGTATGCACCAAACTAACACACACCCTCCATGCCACACCCCCAGCATACAGTATGCACCAAACTAACACACACCCTCCATGCCACACCCCCAGCATACAGTATGCACCAAACTAACACACACCCTCCATGCCACACCCCCAGCATACAGTATGCACCAAACTAACACACACCCTCCATGCCACACCCCCAGCATACAGTATGCACCAAACTAACACACACCCTCCATGCCACACCCCCAGCATACAGTATGCACCAAACTAACACACACCCTCCATGCCACACCCCCAGCATACAGTATGCACCAAACTAACACACACCCTCCATGCCACACCCCCAGCATACAGTATGCACCAAACTAACACACACCCTCCATGCCACACCCCCAGCATACAGTATGCACCAAACTAACACACACCCTCCATGCCACACCCCCAGCATACAGTATGCACCAAACTAACACACACCCTCCATGCCACACCCCCAGCATACAGTATGCACCAAACTAACACACACCCTCCATGCCACACCCCCAGCATACAGTATGCACCAAACTAACACACACCCTCCATGCCACACCCCCAGCATACAGTATGCACCAAACTAACACACACCCTCCATGCCACACCCCCAGCATACAGTATGCACCAAACTAACACACACCCTCCATGCCACACCCCCAGCATACAGTATGCACCAAACTAACACACACCCTCCATGCCACACCCCCAGCATACAGTATGCACCAAACTAACACACACCCTCCATGCCACACCCCCAGCATACAGTATGCACCAAACTAACACACACCCTCCATGCCACACCCCCAGCATACAGTATGCACCAAACTAACACACACCCTCCATGCCACACCCCCAGCATACAGTATGCACCAAACTAACACACACCCTCCATGCCACACCCCCAGCATACAGTATGCACCAAACTAACACACACCCTCCATGCCACACCCCCAGCATACAGTATGCACCAAACTAACACACACCCTCCATGCCACACCCCCAGCATACAGTATGCACCAAACTAACACACACCCTCCATGCCACACCCCCAGCATACAGTATGCACCAAACTAACACACACCCTCCATGCCACACCCCCAGCATACAGTATGCACCAAACTAACACACACCCTCCATGCCACACCCCCAGCATACAGTATGCACCAAACTAACACACACCCTCCATGCCACACCCCCAGCATACAGTATGCACCAAACTAACACACACCCTCCATGCCACACCCCCAGCATACAGTATGCACCAAACTAACACACACCCTCCATGCCACACCCCCAGCATACAGTATGCACCAAACTAACACACACCCTCCATGCCACACCCCCAGCATACAGTATGCACCAAACTAACACACACCCTCCATGCCACACCCCCAGCATACAGTATGCACCAAACTAACACACACCCTCCATGCCACACCCCCAGCATACAGTATGCACCAAACTAACACACACCCTCCATGCCACACCCCCAGCATACAGTATGCACCAAACTAACACACACCCTCCATGCCACACCCCCAGCATACAGTATGCACCAAACTAACACACACCCTCCATGCCACACCCCCAGCATACAGTATGCACCAAACTAACACACACCCTCCATGCCACACCCCCAGCATACAGTATGCACCAAACTAACACACACCCTCCATGCCACACCCCCAGCATACAGTATGCACCAAACTAACACACACCCTCCATGCCACACCCCCAGCATACAGTATGCACCAAACTAACACACACCCTCCATGCCACACCCCCAGCATACAGTATGCACCAAACTAACACACACCCTCCATGCCACACCCCCAGCATACAGTATGCACCAAACTAACACACACCCTCCATGCCACACCCCCAGCATACAGTATGCACCAAACTAACACACACCCTCCATGCCACACCCCCAGCATACAGTATGCACCAAACTAACACACACCCTCCATGCCACACCCCCAGCATACAGTATGCACCAAACTAACACACACCCTCCATGCCACACCCCCAGCATACAGTATGCACCAAACTAACACACACCCTCCATGCCACACCCCCAGCATACAGTATGCACCAAACTAACACACACCCTCCATGCCACACCCCCAGCATACAGTATGCACCAAACTAACACACACCCTCCATGCCACACCCCCAGCATACAGTATGCACCAAACTAACACACACCCTCCATGCCACACCCCCAGCATACAGTATGCACCAAACTAACACACACCCTCCATGCCACACCCCCAGCATACAGTATGCACCAAACTAACACACACCCTCCATGCCACACCCCCAGCATACAGTATGCACCAAACTAACACACACCCTCCATGCCACACCCCCAGCATACAGTATGCACCAAACTAACACACACCCGCCGGCTTTAGCATCGCCAACAGCTCCGCATCGCCACTGAGAAAACTCGATCATAATTTGAGTATTCCATATCCCAATTTCCTTTATTCATTGCATGAACAGTAGTTAAGTGCTTGTTTAACCTCCACATAGTTCTGTAGTTGCCGTGCATGTTATTTTATTGCTTTTCTGACTGATAAACATTGTTGTTTACATTTGTTATCCTAGCTTGTAGCAGACGACGCACGCGCACCTCTAATCGACCTAGCTTTGTATTTTCTTATTAACTCTAGTAGTTATCGTATTCAGTATCCTACTGTAGCTATATATATCTGTAATTTTAGTTGTTGCTTGCATGATCTTGTACTGTAGTAACCTTTGACTGATAACTTTGTTTATCTAAATATAATCCTGCTTGACTAGCCTACAGTGACACCAGCGCCATCTGTTGATACAGTATATTAACCCCTTGTGTGCAGTTACACTTTATTTTTATATAATCTCTTTGGTGAATTGTATATTTAGTTACATATTCTATTATATATATATATATATATATTTGTTTTGCTTTTTTAGTTAGGTTATCACCCCTGGTAGCCTACTTCTGCATATTTCATACTTTTTTGTTTTTGGTTATTTTTGTTTTAGGTTAGTCTAGGCTATCATCCCTGGTGGCCTATTTCTGCGTACGGTACTTCAATTTTTAAATTTTCAGTTAGGCTATCACCGCTGGTGGCCTATTTCTGCGTACCGGTATTTCATAATTTTTGTTTTCGGTTAGTCTAGGCTATCATCCCTGGTGGCCTATTTCTGCGTACTTCAATTTTTAAATTTTCAGTTAGGCTATCACCGCTGGTGGCCTATTTCTGCGTACCAGTATTTCATAATTTTTGTTTTCGGTTAGTCTAGGCTATCACCGCTGGTGGCCTATTTCTGCGTACCGGTATTTCATAATTTTTGTTTTCGGTTATTTTTGTTTTCGGTTAGTCTAGGCTATCATCCCTGGTGGCCTATTTCTGCGTACTTCAATTTTTAAATTTTCAGTTAAGCTATCACCGCTGGTGGCCTATTTCTGCCTACCGGTAGTTCATAATTTTTGTTTTCGGTTAGGATAGGCTATAACCCCTGGTGGCCTATTTCTGTTTAAATAAACATAAAATTGTTTTCGGTTCGGCTATCACTGCGTATTCAAATTTAATTTTGTTTTGTTTTAATTTTTGGTTAGGCTATCACCGCTGATAACCTATTTGTGTGTATTTCAACATTTTTGTTTTCGGTTAGGCCTATTTAAGTAAGTGAAGCGACCTGAAGGGAGTGAAGTGTTTTTAAAGTGAGTTTAGTGTTTTTAAAGTGAGTTAAGTGTTTTTAAGTGAGTGAAGTGAACTGAAGAAAGTGATAGTCACCATGCCTCGTGCCTGTACGAACTGCGCCGGTAGGTTTGGTGCTTCCATGTTTGCTCCTGCCGATCCACAAGTCTGCCGACTCTGCCAGCAACGAGAGGATTTGACAGCAAAATTGGATGAAGCCCTCAACAAGATCAACGCCCTCACCAGGAAGCTGGAATCACTCCAAGAGTTTGTAACACTCAACGTTGGAGTATCACTAACGCAAATTGTTTCAACTCCAGCATCCACCACCGCCCCAACGTCATCTGCCAACAATCCAACACCTGCAGTAGACACTGCAGCAGATGATTCTGACGAACCTGAGCCGACATCAAACCAGGACAGCCGCCCTGTTCACCTTAGTCTCTCCCCCACTCCTCGTGCAAGAAGCCTGCTAGCACGAACAGTACCAACCCCTCGCCCCCGTTCTAACCACTCCTCTCCCCGACCTGTACGTAGAGTCCCGCCACCACAGGTTTCCGGATTTACACCAGTGAGGAACGGTGCACGGCCAACGCAGAAAAGGTCTCATCTACCAGTCACAATGTCAAACAGATTTGAGATATTGGTAGAGATGGAAGACGAACCAGAAGAGACCAGGCTCGTTGGGGATTCCATCCTACGAGGACAGGTCGAAGAGTTCTGCGACAGAGTCCCAATTCAACGAAAAAGATTTTGCATCCCAGGAGCTGGACTGGACGACATTGTGGAAGCCTTCGAAGATACCACAAAGGATGCAAATGAAAATACCCTTTTTGTCATCCATGCTGGTTCAAATGACGTCATGCGCACCAGATCCGAAGAGTTGATGGAGAAATATCGCAAGATGATCCAGCACTACAAAAACAAGTCAAGGAATATCATCATCTCAGGCATTCTCCCCAAGATCGACGCACCTGACAAATTCTACGACAAGGCCTTCAGCACAAATAGCCGACTAAAACATTTGTGTCTGAGGGAAGAAGTTGAATTCATCAACCTCTGGGACAATTTCTACAACCAGCCTACTCTGTTCCGCAAGGATGGCACTCATCTAAACCCTGTGGGTTCAGCACGCATGGGTCGTCTCCTACACGAAGCAGTCCGCAGCCATGGATCAAAAAACGCCATCCGAGAAGAAGCAGCAGTGACATAAATCATCCAACGCCAAGAAAAACACAGAGGCAACCGAGGACCACCAGCGATAAGGACCGGAGACAGCGAGGACCGAGGACAGCCATGAACATAAATGTAGATCCGACAAGAACCAAAAATATTATTAAAGCGCGTTCCGTGAGTTCTAAAATAACAAATTTAAAGGTTTTCTATGCAAACGCTCGTAGCATACGCAATAAATTTTCAGATTTAGAGGAGCTAGTGTTTACAGAAAATTATGATGTGATTGGCATAACAGAATCTTGGCTCAATACAGAAGATAGAGACTTTTTAGCAGAGTATTCACTTCCCGGTTATGTAATGTTTGAGAAAAGCCGAATAAATCGAAATGGAGGTGGCGTTTTACTTTATATCAAAGAAAGTCTTAACCCTACCCTCTTGTCAAAACCTCAAATTGTGAACGTCGACGCATCTTTTGTGCTAATAAAGAATAATAAAGGTACCAAAATAATACTTGCATTAATATACAGACCTCCAGCTCAATCAGTGCAAACTGACCGAGAAATTTACGAACAAATTGCAGATGTAAGTAACTCACAAGATACCGTAATTTTTGGTGACTTTAATTTACCTGTGACCAAGTGGGGCGATACTCTTACTTCACACTCCGGACATGACTTGTATACGAACTTGCAAGAGAGTTCGCTTTATCAATTTGTTGGAACGCCGACCCGTGGTAATAACGTTCTTGACATTGTACTTGCAACAAAAGAAGAATTAATAGAGAATTTGAATGTTGGTGATGAATTCAGTAACAGCGACCATCATACGATAACTTTCACTTTAAACTTTACTAGTAACGAACCAAATAGTAGCATCGAAAAAGTCCCTAATTTCAAGAAAGCAAACTTTCCTAAACTTAGAGCTATGTTTAAAGAAACTAACTGGAGCTTTTTAATTCACAATAACGACATAAATACATCTTGGAAGTTATTCGAAGCCACTTACCTAAAAGCAGTGCAAGACTGCATACCATCGAAAACTCTGCGTCCAGGCCATAATAATAAGCCCAAATGGTGGAATAAAGATATTTCAAACTGCCTGCTTGCTAAAAAATTTGCTAATGATAGATTAAAATCCTCACAAAATGACGAAGAACGGCTGAAATTTGTAGAGCTACGACGCAAAGCCAAAAAGTTAATTAAGCAAAGTAAAAAGACCTTAGAGTTCCATATTGCGAATCAAAGTAAAACAAACCCAAAAGAATTCTATAGTTATATCAGAAAGAAAAAAGTAGTTACTTCAACTGTTGGATCGTTAGTCGATGAAAATGGAGAATACACCAAAGACGAAGAACAAATGAGTAATGCCCTCAATACCTTCTTTGCATCAGTTTTTACAACAGAAGACCTCAGTGATATCCCTACACCATCGCCGATTCAGATTGATAATTCAGATGTTTTAAGCAATATCACCGTTACAGAGAGAGAAGTATTGAATTGTTTAGATAAACTCAAGGTAAATAAAACGCCTGGACCTGATACAATCTCGCCTAGAGTTCTAAAGGAAGCTAAGGATGAGCTCTCTAAACCACTGACATTACTATTCAATAAATCCTTGCAGTCTGGAACTATGCCCGATCAGTGGAAGCTAGCCAACGTAACACCGATATTCAAAAAAGGCAGCAAATCCCTATCCAGTAACTATCGTCCAATTAGCTTAACCTCAGTTGTATGTAAAATGCTAGAAACGGTCATAAGAGACAGACTCGTAAATCACTTAGAGGAAAATAACATACTTAAAGATACTCAACACGGCTTTCGTAAAAAACGTTCCTGTTTAACAAACCTCTTAGACTTCTTCCACGATATCCTCAACCTCTACGATGAGAGTAAAGCTGTAGATATTATATACCTTGATTTTCAAAAGGCCTTTGACAAAGTTCCCCACAAACGTTTACTGCTAAAACTAAAAGCGCATGGAATACAAGACGGTGTGTTGAAATGGATAGAAAATTGGCTCAGCGACAGAAAGCAAAGAGTAGTCATAAACGGTAAGGCATCAAAATGGACCAATGTAAGTAGCGGGGTACCCCAGGGATCGGTACTAGGACCAATTCTCTTTCTAATTTACATCAACGACATAGATGAGGGTCTCACCTGTACAATCTCAAAATTTGCTGACGATACAAAAATTGCAAATAGCGTACTCTCAAAAGAACAAGTTGACGATATGCAACACAATCTAGATAAATTGTCATGTTGGGCCCAAATTTGGCAAATGAGTTTCAATGCGGATAAATGTAAAGTACTACATATCGGATACCTAAATGAGAAAGCAAACTATTCGATGAATGGCACTCAGCTTAAGAATGTAAACAGAGAAACCGATCTGGGAGTAACAATATCGAGTAACCTAAAACCGAGTCAACAATGTTCAGAAGTTGTTAAGAAGGCAAACAAAATAATTGGCTTTATAGGCAGGTCATTTGAGCATAAATCCAAAGAAGTTATCCTAACCCTTTACAATTCCTTAGTCCGCCCTCTTCTGGAATACTGCGTTCAATCCTGGTGCCCTTATTACCAAAAAGATATAAACAAGCTAGAACGAGTTCAACGTAGAGTTACCAAAATGATACCTAGCCTAAAGAACAAACCATACGAAGAGCGTCTTAGAGAATTAAATCTATTTCCTTTAACCCAGCGCAGATTAAGAGGCGACTTAATTCAAGTGTTCAAAATCATCAAAGGCATCGACAATATGAACTGTAGTAAGTACTTCACTATCGACCAATCTAATTACACGCGGGGAAACGGTTGCAAAATTATTGGTAAATCTTTTAACTCGCACGAATCTAAGAATTTCTTCTTCAATCGAGTTGTCAACTTGTGGAATGGGCTTCCCCGAAACGTTATAGACTGCATCACCGTTGATTCATTTAAACTCCGCCTAGACAAATATCTCGCATCAAACCCGCGACTGACTGCGTTTGTAAATGAATAACTTTATTTTATCCCCCCCTCAGTTACTAACCCATCTGTCCCCTACTAACTTCCTAATCCTGCCACGGACATTAGTTCCAGGGCAGTAATTCCCTTTCCAATGTTCCCTTACCCACTCTAAACCACTGTTTGGACACTTGATCCTCAGTGTTTTGGAGGACAAGCAACCTAGAAGGGTCACTAGATCTGTTGTTGCTTGATTTCCTTTGTACTCCTTTGTACTTTGTACTCTCTCTCTCTCTCTCTCTCTCTCTCTCTCTCTCTCTCTCTCTCTCTCTCTCTCTCTCTCTCTCTCTCTCTCTCTCTCTCTCTCTCTTTATTATTTAGAAAAGGTATAAGGAAATAGATATGCAGTATGATTCTGGATATCTTACATTAATTCAAGGTATCGTACATTAATTCAAGGTATCGTACATTAATTCACGGGTTTGATTATGATTTAGTTTAGTTAGTCTTCTGTAAACTCAAAGAATAAATGACAGAAAAATAAAGTGACCTGCACCTTATGCATGCACATGGATATATAGAAATTATGCATAGAAAAGGAAATAATAAAATAATTAATAGATAAAAAAAGAACAATTCAATCAAGTGCTTCAAGGAAGAAATTTATAAAAAAAAAAAAAAAAAAAAAAAAACTTATGAAGAAATTGTGATCTAGCGGAAACCTTGTCGAAATACGTATGCAAAAAGTCCGGGATTGTGGGTGAATATGAAGACTTTGTGATCTTGGAATTGGCTACCGTGTTTGTGTATAGTGCCAAACAGAGGGCCAACTGACACCCTCATACAGTGCCAAAGGAAGTATGCGTTTGTGCTAGAAAATATATATACAAAAAACGGAAACCAAATACGTAAACATAAAACTAGGGATGTTGTGGACTATGAAGAGGTTGTGATCTATGGTTTGGCTTGGGTGTGTGTGTGTCTGTGTGTATAGTGCCAAACAGAGGGCCACCTAACACCCTCATACAGTGCCAAAGGAAGTATGGTGGCACTGACAGAGCAGCCCACCAGTGTAAGTAGTATAGTATTGCAATCACCTGTTGTATGATTTATTTATTTATTTATTTATTATTATTTTAGTTTTCAGCGATTTGATCTGCCCGGGCCACGAACTCGGGTCATCATACATAAAATACATGTTGTGGATAATGATATGCATTCTATTTTAGTTATAAAGGTTTACACGATGTGTGTTGTGTTTTAGTACCTGTTTGGTGTAATTTACTTCGGATATCCATAATGCATTCTTTAATATTCATATACGGTATAATGTTATGGATGTTTTCTGTTACTAAAGCCGGAATTCCTATGAGTGGGTTGGAGACTATGGCATCCGAGTGTACATCCAGTTATCGGTATATACTAATATATCGTAATGGTATACTAGAGACCCTTCAGTAAACAGAGACTGGACACGTGCCACCATTTTGTACCACTCACTAAAACCAAGAGCATTAACCATTTCAGTATTTGAGGGCATCCTTTGTATTTTATTTTGGCTATAAATAGATGGCTCTATTTAGTTTGGGAATAACTTGTGGGTGTCAGATGCTGAATATATAATAAGTTGTCCCCATTTATTCATGGAGGTACTTCGAAAGATGAATATAATCGTTTAATATTAGCCAGAATAAATTAATAATGGCGTCCTAAACTGCAGAAAGGGTTAAAAAAGGTCAATTTAGGTTATTAGTATGTATTTAAAGGTGATGAAAAGTGTTACTATTAAGTGCATGGCTTGTTAATCCTCACCAAAATGGCGGGATGGTGTCTTCTAAAGGATGTGTACTACGTCACCCCCACACCCTGCCCTTCCCTCCATGCACCCCCACCCCCACCCCCCACCCCTCTCAGCCCCCATATTCTTCCGAAGGCCATATTCTTAATTAAACATGTGGGATGAGCCTTGTCTATTGAGCGAAATTTATGGAACTGAGTGATGATTTGTGAAGGAGAACTTGATATCACCCAGTTTCTTAAAAAATACATGGATTTCTATATATATCGTTGATGAATTCTTAGAGGTTCACTGGTAATGTTTAAGAATATGGCCGATTATAATCTATTATAGCATGTGGTGTCTCCCTATACCCCCTATACCCTATACCCCCTATATATTATCTTCTCAAACCGGTGTTACACAAGTACCTTTACCTTCGGATTGTATCCTTGTATCGGAGTTGATTCAATATCGAACTATTAATTTGACTTCATTATAATTATAACCTGTCAAAGTGTAGGTAGGTCAAAATTCCGACTCCAGCCTCTCATAACTCGAAAACAACTTCAGTACTAATCGATTTAACTTGATTTGACTTTATTCCAAAATTCTTGACGATTGAGGCAAATAGATAATAAGAGTCCGTATCATTATATTGATACTTTAACTTCAATGCTAAAATTCCTTGTGTGACACCAGCTTCAATGCACGGTAAAGCTCTCAAGATCCTTAAAAAAAGAGCAGAAATCTAAAATAGGTTGCAAAATGGAGGGAAAAAACCCAGTAGGTAATCAATCCGACCACAACTCGTAAACTATATAGATGTAAATTCAGGAAACCACTTGACCACTTGAGAGTTGCAGGCTATAAGGAAGTTGGAACCGTAAGCACCAATATGAAGCAAGCATACAATAGTAATGTACGTTTCTGATGGATAGAGAGTATGATGAATTTGGTATTATGTATTTATAAATCTACTACAACCGTATTTTAGCTGATAATTCGGCTTAATATCGATGTCTACAGCTCCAACTTCCTTATAGCCTGAAACTCGCAAGTAGTCAATTATTCGCTCTCCTAGAAATGTCATGGGTCTTGAGTGGATTATACCGTACCATGGGTCTTGAGTGGATTATACCGTACCATGGGTCTTGAGTGGATTATACCGTACCATGGGTCTTGAGTGGATTATACCGTACCATGGGTCTTGAGTGGATTATACCGTACCATGGGTCTTGAGTGGATTATACCGTACCATGGGTCTTGAGTGGATTATACCGTACCATGGGTCTTGAGTGGATTATACCGTACCATGGGTCTTGAGTGGATTATACCGTACCATGGGTCTTCATCTGTTCTGTCACCCCCTTCTTTATGTACAGTTGGCCAAATAAGTGATGTTGCAGCACCAAGTATATTTCGATCAATAATTGGTATCAGTGCTATCTAAGGTTTAAATCATCGTTCAGAGGGAGATATACAACCCTGTTCCTATCTTTACACACCCTATTCAACGTCTGACAGACATTAATACAGCATACAGCGAGCAAAACGTAATGACAGCGGCGACACGACATATGTAGCCAACTGTACAGTCAGAACGTCTCATTGGCTAAATAATACGTCCAACAAAATAATAATTACTTTTTATTTGGACCAAAGCTACATTTCCCTGATATAATTATGATATAAAATTGTCCCATTTACTGTATATTATGTTAGGTTAACGTGGACAACATAAGTCAACACTGCATTAAAGTAGCCACTACACCTACAAACTCATCATAAGTAAAATAGCTGTACCCAAAACCATCTAATATTTCTGCAGACATGATAATTCATGTATATTAATTCAATAAATAATTATAGTCAAGTTGGCGACATCTATGCAGTGGTGACTTGAATAATGCTAACGTTAAGGAATCTGACACTATAATCCATTCATTATAGGTAGGCCAGAAACTGTGATCCCTAACCTCTGTAACTAAGAAACGACAAGAGATATCGAGTTAATTATTTCTACCATTTGGGAAGAGTCTGCCAGGAAATCGGTGTGAAAATGTACAGCCCATTTGTTCTAGCACTTTTTGAGATGCAGAGGTTAGTCACGATGTTTGGCCTACTCATAATGAAAGACTATAGGGACGTTGTTAAATTTTGAACGTTATGACTGTCCATTCCCCCCCCCCCCCCCCCCCCCCCCTTCCTCTCCTGCTGTTGTCCGTTACATGTTGGGTACCGAACTTGTCACTTTGCAGGATTGGCGCCGACCGAAAACCCGAACTGTTATGCCCCGGTCAACCAATCATAAGGCGAATGGGGGCGGGGCCACAAGCAACGGCTCCACCCCCTCCACGCCCGTTGGTCAGGGGCAGCCAGTTTCACCCAATGAGGAGCCTCCTTCGCCCCCGGACATGGCTTCCTCTAATAAGAATAAGAATAAAAAGGTGATGAGAGGTTGCTTACTGGCCATGGCTACTTCAGATGCATGCTAATTGCTTGACCAAATTTGCATGATATTATTGCTTGGATCGACGGTCAGCTTCCTGTAGGCTATAGCTTGGTTATTTCGGGAATGGTATACTTTTTGTACATTATAGCTTGGTATTTTCGGGTATGGTAACTTTGGTAAGCTTTGTATAGGCTTGTGCTTTCGAAAATGGCAAGCTTATTTCGGGCTCTAGCTGATTTTATAGCTTGATGCTTTCGGAAATGGTAAGCTTCCTGCATATAGCGTTATACTTTTGGGAAATGGTATGCTTTTTATACTATATTTATCATGTTCAGAATTATGATAAGCTGTCTAACCTCGAGGGTTGTTTATATTTAACTTTTGCAATTTATTTAAAATTTCAATTTACGTTTTTTTTAATGAATTTCTTTTCCACGTAGGTTACATTTTGAATTGAATTTTATTTTTTAGTATCACTTTACTTTAGAATTTGACTTTGCTACAATACTTGCCTATTTAGCCAACTCCAGCAAATTACTCATTAAGGGGAGGTTTTTCCTGGACTCCTCCCTCATGTTTAGCCCCATTACTTATATTCCCATTCATTTGGTGATTTTAAGACCTTTCGCCCCATTTATGTGTCAGCTTTGAGACCTTTCGTGCCATTTGAGTGTCGATTTTGCCCTGGCGAGCGATAGCGAGCCTGCAATTTAGGAGGAACCGTTCATTTGTCTATCGAAAAATTCGAAATTTATATAGAATGGGGGTGGGTCTTGGGGGAATTTTTAGCTTGATGAATGGCTAGGGAGCAAATTAAGGTCGACTATTTTCATTTAGTAATTATGTTTCTAGAGTCCTCCCTAGACCTCCATCAAACTTATAAAAACGTCCGTTAGATCCCCCTCTAGATTTATTTGTACATTTTTCGGTAGAAAAATGTCCCGGCCGAAGACCGGTTCTTTCAAAATTAGGCTACAGGCTTACTATCGTTCACCAGAAAACAAATCGACACCTAAATAGCTCGAAAGGTCTTAATATTGACAAGAAAATGGGGCAGAAGGTCTTAAAATCGACAAACTAATGGGGCTAAACACGAGGGAGAAGGGGATCTAGAAAAACGACCCATCTCCCCTTAAAACCTCCCCATTGTGGTGACTTGACTTGGTGGAGTTGGTTACGTTTTGTTAGTGCAATTTGCGACTTTACTAATAATACTTTTTATGCATGATTTTCTTTTGTTATAATTCTACCTTGTATTGGTATATTTTGTTATTGGTATATTTTGTTATTGTTTTTTTTTTTTTTTTTTTTGACCATACTAACGTGTAAAGTACTTGCACAATTTGATGGTGAACTAATGTACTGTATATTGACATTTGACTTTGAGGCAACTCTGTACTTCATATTTAGAATACCAGTACCAGTGTGGATTGATATTCACAGGTATAATTATTGTCGGATATACTGGTCCTTTCATTTTGGGTAGGCCCAAAATCTTAACCACTAACCTCTCTATAAAGCCGGTATCACACGAGCGTTTTTTCCCTCAACATTTATCCTCAATACTGGTTAGGCAGCTTATGAGGTCAACATTGATAATATTTCTGTCACCTAAATTCATCTATCACCAGTCTAGTTTCCAATACCAGTGCACAATATTCCAGAAATGTTGCCAGAAAAATGTTGATCATCGAATGTTGACTATAAAAGCTCTCGTGTGATACCGGCTTAACTCATGAACGACCAGAGGAATCGAGCTAATATGTCTACCATTTCGTAAGGGATAGCCAGAGAACAAGTGTGGAAATGTACAGCCCATTTTCTCCAGACCTTTTTGAGTTAGAGAGGTTATAGGGGGTCACGATTTCAGACTGGCCTACCTATAATGAATGGACTATAAGTAATACAGGGTGTGCCATTTGTCTTTCCTAAAAATAACTTGTTCGGTGTTTGTGGTCGCTTTTGACTTTTTGTGAAGAAGACTGTTTAATGATGTTTTGCTAACCCTTTCAGGATTTTAACCCCTTCTGTACCGGCGATGTCTTTTTCATTATATTCTAGCAATATATAGACGATTTTGTGCAGTTTAAGAAGGATCTGTAGTAGTAAAAATGGTTAAGTGAGATAGCTCGAAGCCTATTTAATTGCTGGAAGCCCTTTATAAATTGAATACAGTCGTCTAATAGTAGCCAGAGTACAGTTAAAAAGACGTCGCCGGTACAGCAGGGGTTAATTATCTGGCTATTATTAGACGATTTTTTCAGATTTGGAAGGGTCTGTGGAAGTCAAGAGGGTTAATTGAGATAGTCTTTACCCTTTTGGTGCCCACAGATCCTTCCTAAGTTGTATAAAATCGTCTAATGATAGCCAGAATAAAGTGTCAAAATGCGTTATAATTATATACGTTGCCGTAAATATTACTTGTGTTTTGGTAACATTAGACAATATTACCAAGCTTTAAAAAAAAAAAAAATCTTCACACTTAAGTTGTGTGAAACCCTTTGCATACCACAGGTCCTTCCGATACTCAACAAAATCGTCTAATGTTATCCAGAATGAAAGGTAGAACGGCTCCATGGTTCTGAAAGGCTTATGTTCTGTCTGCTGCTGCAAGCTTTATTCGCTGAATTAATCATATTATAATTCATAAATCACATTATATTGTACCGTACAACTTTATTATGAACACAAAATACGTATCCATTTCATAAGGTAAATACTATATTATGAAACAAATAATACGTATCCATTTCATAAGGTAAATATGAAAAAAATACGTATCCATTTCATAAGGTAAATATTATGAAAAAAAATACGTATCCATTTCATAAGGTAATTATTATGAGAAATAAAATACGTATCCATTTCATAAGATTAAACGCATAGATAATATTCAGGTAAGAGTAAAGGTTATATATTACAGTTCACTTTTATTGGTAAACTATTATGTAGGTGCATGGCGGGAATCATGTTGGGCCTTAACTGACGTGAAGGCTTTTGAAGTTCTGATTCGAATTTAGATTTTGTTCTAACTGAAAGTTGGGTTAATTTACCGTGGATTTTGTAAGCCTGAGTACGGTTTATCAATCAGTCATTACATACTTCAATTTCCCTGTACTGTATCTTAATGTGAAATTTGTCTGGATCCAGTGTAGTCAGCTCGATTATGATGATAGGTGCTAGCATTCACATTGCAAATGCGACACTGATCTACTGCCCCTCTAATGTCTGCCATTGTAGAGAGGGATTGGGAGGCCATGTGAGTGTCAAATTATGACTCGCCCAGTGGGGGATCGATACCGGGCCTCCTGATTACGAATGTCTAACACTAGCACCTACCCCACGCAAGCTTATATATAAGTTCATCCTTAGTTATCAACTACAAGTCAACACACCGTTGACCCCATGTTGACTTTAGGTCAGCACTTGGAAAAGGATTAATTGAATGTCCATAATGATAGTTTTATAAAGCTATTTCGGCAGTAATAATGTCTTGAAATAAGGATAGAAAGGTGAATCACTACCAATATAACCAATGAGTAAGCAGGCCTACGTGTGACACATACTATTCACAATTATTTATCTTAATAATCCGGGTATGCAAAAATATTTGTTCAGTCAAAACTAATTTCTGAAGGTATTTAAGTAAGCATCTTTAAATATGTGTGGGTGTCTCCTAAAAATGCGATAGAATACAGTATTTTGAATAGATTTGCGACTTTTATTTTGAAAATGGGATTCAAAGGTGTTCACTATCAACGTGATTACCTCTGCTGATCAGGGTGTCAGTCAGATGAAATTGGCGCCAAGGCCATTCTTTTTAGCCATTATTATTTTATGTACACAGATGAAATTATGGTTTATAGTCCAAAGTATGTCTTTGGAAGTCATACAATGACCTCATATTCATTCAAGGCAGAAGGTAGAAGGCTTTTCAGCCTGTGAGACCCGGCTCATAATTATCTGCTATGCTTGGGTGGACGTGGGTGATTTTTTCTGGTCTTGGCCCCTCCTACCTTGTCCAACTCGGTCAAATTTCAACACCCTTCTAATAACAGCCTTTTCTGGAATATTATTCCAATTTTCAATCACACGATTACAGACAAATTTCTTTCTGATTTTTCAATCTAGACCTATTTGGTGTTGTTTGAAGTTACGTATCGACTCTTCTTATAATAGTAAATAATTTGTGGTCAATATTGCATATATTTTTCATAGTACTGTACTAAATACCGAGAACCAATATATAATCTATTTTATTTATTCACCCTTCATTACTGGAGAACCTTGTTACTGAAAGGGTATATGTAATTCTGGTGCTCTATGTTTATGCATATGGGCGTTTTAAATGCTGAGGGTGTTGTGTAAATCAGTTATAATAGTATCCCCTCCCATTTTCTTTACGATAAAACTACCGCCATCTATAGTACACATGCTTCACTACTGCGAGAGGATGACGTCACTCCTATCTAGACCATTTGATTACTCAACAACAACAAACGCGCGTGGAAGAAGAAGAAGAAAGAAGGCCTCCACCTGTTTCGTGTGGCTCAATAGCCACCAAGAAGAAACACGCTTTTGGTTATCATATTCGGTCATTTTACCCTATTGCGTTAACATCCCTTTCAAATAAAGGATCAATGTGGGGTTGTAATAGGCCTAGGCCTATGTGTAATAACAAGACAACGACATGACCAAAATGACAGAACTCCATTAGCGTTCTTGGTGGGTTTGCAGCTTTATACTGAATGTTTTTCTTATTTTCCTGTTCCTGATAGGCTAAGCCTTGTTATGACTATCAAATGGCTGATCTTATAAATCCTTCCATGTTTGGGGTGATGTTTACTGCTTAGTCAATTGGCATTGAGGTTCCCACCCTATAAGTTAGGCTTAGGCTAGGTCTACCTCTACGGCCCTAGGCTAGGCTTAGGCTAGGTCTACTCTACGGCCCTAGGCTAGGCTTAGGCTAGGTCTACTCTACGGCCCTAGGCTCGGCTTGGGCTATTTGTTAGGTAGTGGATAGGCTACTATTCCAAAAGTCCCTGACAAGATCCAATGCAACCTAACAAATATTATCCTAAATTAGTGTAGGTTAGGTAAGAACCGGAAGAATCCTAGGTAAGGATGTAGGGGTAGAATGTAGAATTTGGGCGTATCGTCCGCCTTCTTTACACTACGCGGAGCGGCGGCGGACGCTTGCCATCATGTTCCCGTCTATTTTTACTGCTATTGGGTACAATAATATGTTGAGGAGGGGTCTTTGCCCCACCCCTCACCCCATGACATATTGTCATCATCTTAGCCTATATATTGCCAGCAGGGGCCAAATAGCCTAACCGAAAAAAATCGGCGTCAAAATAGACGCGAACTTAACCGCGGCGATCAACCTATGTAATAATGACGACCATACACCCTGACACTACATCCATCCCTTATTTTTCAGTGAATAACAGGATATAATAGAATTTTTGAATATAATTTTTAGTTCCATTTGGGTAAAAATTGAAGAGACCCCAGACAGCCTTTTTACTAGTTATTTTTTTTTTTTTTTTTTTTCTTTCTTTGTTGCTAATGTTGAAAATACTAAAATGCGACGGTCCTCGGTATTAAACAACACTGTATATCAAAGAAAAATAAACAAAACACTAGAATTAACTAGTAAAAAGGCTGTCTGGGGTCTTTTCAATTTTTACCTCCATTTATTGTAAACACCCCCTTAACCACTATGGTATTACAGTATTTATTTACCACTATACCCTGTTCATTTCGGTAGGCCAGAAATCCTGACCCCAACTTCTCATAACTCAAAAAGGACTAGAGGAATCGAGCTCATTTTCCTACCCTTTGGAAAAGTCAGACAGGAAGTACAGTAGGTATGAAAATTTACAGCTCATTTGCTCTAGACCTTTTGGAGATACAAAGGTTAGCAGTCACAATTTCTGGCCTACTTATAATGAATGGACTTTAGTATCCCTCGCACTCTGTTCTTTAGACTAATGAGCACTTAGCAGTACAGTATTTGCAAGATCATTCACTACAGGTCTCCCCCTCGATTTACGATTGGGTTACGTTCCTGAAAACCCGATCTTTAATAGAAAAATCATGTAGCAAACCCTAAAATTAATGGCGTAAATGGGGATGCGTTCTCGGACCAGAGTAAACCTAAAATAATATCGTAAATCGGGGCATCGGATAGTGAGGGAGGCCTGTACAGTATTTATAGATAGTGTAGCATCTCAAGTAGACATAAAGTGGTTTGGTAATCAGATATTTGATTTTTTCCTTATAGATTGCATCGTATTTGAAATGAAAAAAAATTCAGTACTGTAATATAGGCTAATGATAAGCTATGCATCCTATTTCTTCCTCTTTAATTTTTTGTTTACCCCCTCTGTACCGGCGACGTCTGTTGAATGTTATTTTAGCTAATTTTAGACGATTTTATTCAGTTTTAAAAGGACCTCCAGCAATAAACATGCTTCAAACTATCTAACTTAACCATTTTTACTACCGCAGATCCTTTTTAAAACTAGACAAAATCGTCTAAATATAGCTAGAATAAAATTAAAATTGCTTCCTGGTACAGAAGGGGTTAATCCAGTACAGTACGGTACGGTAATACAGTATGATAATAATAGTAATAATAATCAACCATGCATCCTTTTTTTATCAATCAATAAAATGAGAAATCCATTACTGTATTATAATAATAGTAAATAATCTGCCAATGCCTCTCAGTTGCTGGAATTAATAACTCGGTGTACTCATCTTTTCTTTTTTTTTTCTTTGCAGGAAAAGGAAGCCAATAAGAAGAAAGGGCGCTCCAAGGAAGGTAAAGGACGGCCGTGTTTATAGTTTGGGTATTGTTAACGGAGAGAGACTGCCGAGCACCTATTAGCTCTGCCGCAGCACAGAACACACACACACTGCTTCACCGCTTATACTAGCATTAAGGCATTAGTCACATACCGGTAGTCCGAGATAGGGAGCATTAAGAGGTACGCTTCATGGCTCCTACACAACAAACTGTGACATAAAACTCCCTATAAAAGACTGATTAAACACAGGATATTGTATAGTTAGCTACATATAATGTGGGTTACCTTTACATAACACTCTAAAGCTTTTGGTAACATTAGGGCAGCCATACTGCAACATTGTCAAAGCTGGTATAATGAAGCCTTCCTGTACCATATATTTTATCTCTTGAGGTCAGAGGAAAACAAATGCCTTGTATGTACCTCTGCACTTCATAAGACGTGATTTGGGTGGGTGGATGGGGCCGGAGGCGAAAATATACCCTCTGTCCAACTTTGTTGGCGGTGGTACAGTACTATAGTTATAAAATAAATGAAAGTTTGGCCGCTACTTCCCTCCTGTCTCATACTGTATACACTGTACAATAGTTAAAACTATTGGATAAGTGTAACCCAGAAGTTTCCCAGGCTATACAAGTACTGGTACTGTACTGTATTGTACTGCAGTTAATATGACACAATTAAATAAGTACATTTTAGCAATTACTTAGTTGCCAGTATTCAGTGATTAATGCAAACAACATACCATACTCAGTCAGTAACTTAAATTTATATAGCTTATACAGGTTAATATTTGCTTTACTTTTGATGAAGTAATCTGAAATTGCAATGGTCAATTAGCTCTGCATTACCCTTACTGCATTAATTGTTTAATGAAGTACTGTACTGTATTCAAAGAGATTACAGTACTTTCAATTATTTCCAAAATACACATGATTGTTGAATCACAAGAGTTTTTTAGTCACTTTATTATAAGATGAATTAATGCAGTTGATAGGTTATCTCTCAATCAAAGTAAATGGGTCTACAGTATATATTAATAATGTCTTCCCTGGCTTTTAATATCATTGTTCACTATACAGTAGAACCTCGCTCTTTCGGACTTCAATATTTCAGAATTCTCAGACTTTCTGACTAGCATATAAATTCGGACTCATGGTTCAGCCTTTCGGATTTGTCTGAAAGACTGAGAAAATACCTCCATTCTTTTCGGACTACATTTAACTTCGGACTCATGCTTCAGCCTTTCGGATTTGTCTGAGAGGCTGAGAAAAATTAAATCTCATTCGGACCAAAGAGCCGAGTTTCGGACTTGTCTGGTTAGGTGAATGTGTATTCAGACTTATAAACTTCGGACTTATGCTTCAGCCTTTCGGATTTGTCTGAAAGGCTGAGAAAAACTATTTCGCATTCGGACCGAAGAGCCGAGTTTCGGACTTATAAACTTCGGACATTATTTCAGCATTTCGGATTTGTCTGAAAGGCTGAAGTGTGAGTTCGGACTCGGCCCTTTCGGACTTTTGACACTTTCGGACAGGGGTCTCCCCCAATTAGTCCGAAAGAGCGAGGTTCTACTGTAGTTACTTATGACAGTGCAAATTCATACAACCATTAGAATATTATAAATTAAGACTAAATTCCCCTCCTTCACCCCTTGAGGATTATGACGCTATTTGAGGGTTTATTCTGGCTAACATTAGACAATTTTATACAGCTGAAGAGGGATCTGTGGGAATTAAAAGGGTAAATACTATCTCAATTATCCCTCTGACTGCCACATACCCTTCCTAATCTAAATAAAATAGTCTAATAATAACCAGAAGACAGAAAAGAAATAAGTCATCATATCCAGCAAGGTTCAACAGCAATACAGCTTCAAGAATTCAATATTTTAGTACAGTACAGGTCTCCGTCGATATACGATTGTGATACGTTCTTGAAAACCCGATCTTAAATAGAAAAATTGTATAGCGAACCCTGAAATTAATGGGGTAAATGAGAATGCATTCTTGGACCAGCCAAAACTCTCAAACACAAACTCCTAAAAACCTATAATAATATTGTAAATTGGGGCATCGGATAGTGAGGGAGACCTGTAGTTAACAGTACTTCTTAATTCCTACTGCTTCTCATTCACAGCGTTTCCTTGTCAATTAACCACTTGCAAATTTCAGGCTGAAATATCTATGTGTGATAACCCAGGTTCGAATCCCGGTGGATCACATAAAATGCTTTCATTGGAGGTGTTTGGTATTGGGGTGAAATTAATAAAATATAGATTATAAGGAAGTTGGAACTTTAGACATTGATATTGAGCAGAATGACCAGCTTTTAATATTGAGCAGAATTACCAGGTTTTAATATTTAGTAGAATTACCAGATTAAATGTGGTTGTAGTGTACCGTACTTATAAATCAAATACAGTACAGTACCGGTACATAATACATAAAATCAAATTGAGCATACAGTACTTTCTATCCATTGAAAACCTATTTATTACAGTACTGTACAGGTATTGCGTTTCTGTGTAATATCGCTGTTTACGGCTCCAACTTCCTTATAGCCTGAAACCCGCAAGTGGTCAATTCTTTCACGGTACTTCTTGCACTGTTTCTGCACTATTCAGTCTCCTTCATAAACTAGACCTTTTATTAATATTATGAGGATGTATAGATGAAATTGAAACATTCTTAAGGGGGGTTATTGTATTTTGTATTACAGTATTATTATATATATATATGTTTAGTTTGGTCTCTAGACCTCTATCAAACTTTTAAAAATACCCCAAGACTGATATATTTTTAAATTTTTCAGTAGAAATATGTTGAAAAAATAAACTCTGAAATGGCCCAAAAGATCTTAGTATTGACTTAGAAATGGGGTGCAAGTCTCTTAAAATTGTCAAACTAATGGGGCGAATGTCATAAAATCTACTAACTAATGGGGCTAAGCACAAGGGAGTAGGGGGTCCAGAACAACCATAATACCTCCCCTTAAGATACAGTATCATAATAAGAGGTAAGTTGTCAAGCTCCTTGATTATTAGGTGCAAGTGGTGGCGGACAGAATAGAGGTTTTGTCTGACCCTTTGTGGTGGAAATGGCCATTATTATAAGGAGAGAAAGTGGTGAATGTGGGTGTGTACATACGGCCAACTAAGTACTGTATTGCTGCAATGGAAAGTCACATTTAATAAGAAAACTATATAGGTCCTACCCATTTCTTATTCTTAAGTAAGCCATTTTAGATTTACAGAAGAGCGAACAATACTTGCATTACTGTATGTCTGCAAGCATTTCAGTAATGTAAGTATGATTTATTTTTTATTTTTTTATAAATTTAAATAACATAATGGTACAGTATCAAAATTGTATTTAATTATTGGAAGGGTCTTTGTCGTTAAAGACCTACATCCATGCAAGCATGTGTAATTGTGTACATGTATACCCCACAATAGTTCTCCAGGGGGCAGTGATTCAGTGCCAGTGTTGACACAACACTTATGCAGACAGAGTTTGGTATTTCCTAGACACTAATCTAGTGTGGACAGGCTCAAAGGAGTTATTTATGGCCAGGTGTATTTGATGCTTGGAAAATGTTCTTAATTTATATACTGTACCTTATTTAACATATCGGTATGTTCCTATAGAGTATAGATATAGACTTTTTAATGTGGTGAATTAGCCAAACATAAGGGCATTGCATTGCAGCTTGATACTGTATTTATTTGGCCAATGGTACAGATATGAGTATGTGTGTTAGCAACAAAATATTCAATAAATAACTAACGGGTACCCCCCCATTCCCCCCTTCTTCGGTGTTTGCTGCGGCTGTGGTGGTGTACGGGTGAGTGACTATATTGATGCATGATGATCGCTGCTCCGGCATGTGTTGTGTAAGGGGCCGGCCGGGTCTTTGTGCCCGACCACCTTAACCCTAACCCATCAGTGCCCCTCCTCATTACCCCTATTAGCCTCCTTAGGGATTATGACGCATTTTAGCAGTTTATTTTGGCTGTCATTAGACGATTTTGTGCAGCTTCGGAAGGATTTATGGGAAGCGAAGGGGTAAAAGCTATCTCAGTGTTTTTTTTTTTTTTTTTTTTTTTTTTTCCCCTAGTGGATAAGGGAAACAAAAGTGTACTCTCTCTTTCTCACAATATCTTCCTAAGCTTAATAAAACCGTCTATTGGTTACCAAAACATACTGAAGAAATGCATCCTCGTATACTGAAAGGATTAAACAGGCCTTGGTATTCTTTTGTACAGTCAAGGTGTTCTTTTACTTTTGACTTCAACTGTACAGCTGTTATACCATCATGTTCAAAGGGGTGACATTATGAAGGAATGACATAACAAGGAGTGCCAAAAATATTGTATTGTAAGAGTGACAACAATTGAGTTTCAGGTTATGGTAATATTTGTGGTCGCGAGTCGTAGCATAGTCAGTAGAGCGTCGGCTGCTGATCAAAGGGTCGTCGGATCGAGCCTATCTATCTATCGCCTGATGCCGTGATCCCCGAAGGGGTGGCTACGTACGAACCGCCCCCATGCACCTCTGTCCCCAGTCAGTCGACGCCCCTCCCCCCAACCAGCACCGCCTTCGTTCATGTACTTCCTCACTCCATCCTTCCACCTCTCATTCGGTCTACCTCTCCCTCTCTGTCCCTCCACCTCGCTCTCGTACACCCTCTTAGTCATTCTCTCGCTTTCCATACGTTCCATATGGCCGAACCATCTCAAGTTGTTCCTTTTCACACTTTCCAGCACATCTACCTCCACACCACACCTCCTTCTTACTTCAAAATGTTACTTACTTGTCAAAATGTTATTGGTAGATGTCAAGCCCGGGCAACTTGACCTAGCAATTCGCGACAAACGCCTAATGTTCATGGCCACCCCTTCTCGGAAATTATGGCGTCTGGCAAAACAAAACAAAATAGTGTAATTTCTTTGAATTTGATCACCGGTTTGTTACTCCCTCATCATGTCCCTCCTTCGATGATACTCCTTGTTATAATATCCATGTGTTCCCCTTTTTAGTTGTAATACAGTGTTTATTTAGTTTTTTATGAGCAGTTGTGATATTAACCCCTTCTGTACCGGCCATGTCTTTTTTACTTTATTGGGCTAATATTAACCCTTTCACGCACATATGACAGAGGTTGCCAGATTAGCAATAAGAAATATTAGTTTTTTGCCCACAGCTAACTCAAAGACAACTGCAGAGGTTGAAGTAACTAAACTAAAGGTTTCTAAATACCCCTGATGGTAACAAAGGCTTTAAAGTATCCCCAATAGGCTCAAAATCGTGTCATATGTCGGAGAGGGTTGAGCAATTTTTTCAGTCTAAAAAGGGCCTCCAACAATTAACAGACTACCTCACCTAACCATTTTTACTACCACAGATCCTTTTTAAACTGCACAAAATTGTCCAAATAAAGCTAGAATAAACTTAAAAAGACGTCGCCGGTATAGAAGGGGTTAACTTGGTGTGACCCCGTTATGCATTTTCTAAATTTTAGCTGGATGCTGACCCTACTTTCTTGACAGTCTGCATTGAAATCATAAGCAAGATCTGTTTATTATTGTACAAGTGATTTATTTATTCTGTGGTAGCTTATGCATTACCAAATTATTTTGATTTTATATTTACTTATTTCCCTTGGAATTTACTTTTTATTTTAGTTTCAAGTAACCCTGTGTGGGATCTATTCTGTATTAATATTAACTTGAAAGTTTAGTAAATAGCGGTATACTAAATGGGAGAGAATGGTCGGGCATCATTGTAAAAGTTCATTACAGTACAGTAGTTAGGAGCAAACATGCTAAACAAAAATCCCATATATTATCAGTACGGTAGTTAAAAGGTTTACCATTAGCTTAAATATAGAAAAGAGTGTCGAGAGCTATAGTGTATGTATAATATGCCTGGGGGGGAACATAAGATTTTCGGGCGGTGGAATGACAAGGTTGAAATATGCAAATTAGCAATAAAGGAGAAAAGAAGATACTTCAAAGCATGGAAGAAAGCAGGCAGCAGGGAGGATTATCTGGCGGCTAAAAAAACTACCAAAAAAAAGAGATAGACAAGGCAAAGAAAATTATACAGGACTTGGTCATTGGCCAAGTGTGTAACACAGAAAATCCCAATGAGATCTTCAACCTAGCTAGGTGAGGTAAGGATGACAGTAGAGATGTTGTAGGAGAACAGTGTGTCAGGAATGATAATGGGTTGTTTGTCTATGCTAACAAAGAAACCAGATAAGCTTGGAAGGTACACCATGAACGATTATTTAACGTGTAGTTTGAGTGGAATAGAGAGCAGCTTAGCGTCTGCTGTTGCTTGGTACACCTTGGCAAAAGCGCTGTACTAGAATAAAATGACCTCTACCGAGGAAGTTGAGAAATTTGTATGTATATTATGCAAAGGTGAGATCGTGTTGAATGACCGGCTCGAGAGTGTGAACTTGGCAATGAGTCGCTGGACAAGTTTTGCTACTTGGGAGATACCCTCTTTGCTAGGACCGAGGCCGTGGTGCCACTATCGCCAGAATTAGGTATGTCTTGGGAAAGTTCTGAGAACTACTGCCAATTCTAACCATGAGAAGACCCCCTCTCCCCTGGAAGGGAAAGGTGTACAATTCATATATTTGAAGCGCAATTATCTATACAGTACTGTACTTCAGAAATATGGCCTGTCGAAGTGGATGATGTTAACAGAATGGAACGTAACGAGATGAGAATGGTGAGATGAATGTGTGGGGCCGAACTGCAAGATAGGATATCTAGTGAAGAGCAGATGAGGCGGCTAGGTATCAAGAGCATCAGTGATGAGATGCGTACTTGCAGGGTTGGATGGTTTGGGCATGTGGAGAGGGAGGATATACTGTACTGTACTAAGTTGGGTGAAAAAATGCAAGTCTATGAATGTGGAGGGAGCTGCACCAAGGGGTAGACCAAGAAAGATGTGGGATAAAGTCATAAGAGCTGATATTAATAAATAAATCTGAAAAGTGAGGCAGCTCTGAACAAGGTTGCCTGGAACACTGCCATTAGGACGTGAGACTGGAACCGCACTTCGTGTGGAGTACTCGATCTTAAAATATATACAGTATATGTATGTTCTGTATTTATGTATAACAATACTAAACAAAGCTTTAATATATTAATGCTTTGTTTTTGTTAAGGACTATAATCTTCATTTTGCTGGAAAAATATCTTGATGTGATACATTTGTTAAGAAATCATTTTTATTAACCAATCCTTAGGTTTTGTTTCAGCATACATTTCCTCCAGGATTCCATGCATGTTTTAGTGACTCCCGCATGCTTCTTTACTTCCAACTACAGTGCAGTGTACTATTACAGAATTTATAATATATCAGGAAACCCCCTGCATGCACTCTGAAAATTATTAATGGAATAACCCGACTCAATAGTTTGTGGATGATGGTATATTTGTACCGATTGTATTGGTAAATCTTACAGATCACGCTATATTTTCTATGTAGGATATATGTATACATCATACTTACCATATTTTATATTTGGATATACCGAACAACTACTGTATTTTGTTTTCTATCTCGCTAATCCGTCCATCCCTCTCGGCAGTAATGATCCATGAACCTGCAGTGCTGATAGAAGGGGTACTGTTCCGGGCCCGGTATCTGGGGTCCACACAACTGGTCTCGGAGGGTCAGCCTACCAAGACCACTCGTATGATGCAAGCTGAGGAGGCCGTGTCTAGAATCAAGGTAGGTGTCGGGGGGCGGGGGGGGGGGGGTCAATGTAATTTATCTTGAACGTCCAAGCGCCCCAACGAGCAGGATCGTAGCAACACACAGACAATTGGAATGACGCTCCGATTCATACCACACACAAAACTTAGCAACATGTGTCAGAGCTCTCAAATGTACAGTCGTGGTCTATAATTCTGATACATTGTGAAGCCTCAAACTGATTTAACGAAACTCCGAAACACATATTATTATGTTACCTCCACCAACCGACCCTACTCCCAAACTCAATTAATGAAATCAACAAATACATGTGGCAGTCCATATATCAGGCAAAGACATAATGAGGAGATTAAATTTAACCCGAGATAGCTTCAAAAGTTTATGTATCAAAATGAATTACCGCGGCTGTTTAACACTAATATTGCAGTCGTATCCCCCCCTAGGTATAAGGGGCGTTGGTGTCCCACAAAAAAAAAAGTTTGTCACGAGGTACAGGTATGCACAGAGGTTGGTTGACCATGTCTGCAGTGGGTGTAGGCTTTTAAGGGGAGATTGGTAATTTTTCTAGACCCCCTTCTCCCTCATGTGAAAAGTCTTAAAATCGCCCAACTAATGGGCCTAACGTCATAAATTCTGAAAACTAATGGGGCTAAGCATGAGGAAGAAGGGGGAACAGAAAAGCGACCCATCTCCCCTTAAAGAGAGAAAATATCCTGGTAAGGGAGAGCGAGACGTGAGGTAAGTCTCTGTTGGCCAAGGAAAACGGTACGCGGGAGGTAAGTACGGCGGTCACTAGAGCTTATCTATCTACTACTACGTCTCTTGTTTTCTGGCTAATATTAGATGTTTTTCTTCAGAATAGGAAGAGTATATGGAAGTCAGGGTTACTTGAGATAGTCTTGACCCTTTCAATTCCCATAGATCCACCCTGAGCTGTATAACATCATCTAATACTAGCCAGAATAAACTAATACTACTTTGACTGTGTAAACATTAGGCTAGGTTCCATTCCATCCAATCTAGTCGCTTCACTTTGCAGTCTGTTTGCTCATAGATATTGTCAGTTTGTTCTGTTGGTTTGTTTGCTTTGTAAGTGGGTATGTGTGCTAGGATGTGTTGGGAGGTATATATAGAGGGTAGACCAGCCCATTCGTTGCGGTGCTCCAGTTGACTACTTGCCAGTTTCAGTCTGTGAGGAAGTTGAACCTGTAGGCTGTAGGCATCGATATTTAGCAGAATTACCGGCTAAAATGTGGTTGAAGTGTATTTATATACTGTATACTGTATATGAAATAAAGTTCAACACTATCCATCAGAACCTGTACATTGATATTAGATTTCTGTTTATTATCGTTGTTTACGGCTCCAACTTCCTTATGTCTGAAACTCTCAAGTGGTCGAGTATCCAGCTGAGTACAAGAAGGACCAATACTGTATCCCGAAATGACTTTTAAGACAAGATATACACGATAAAACCATGTCTTTATAGATACTGTACAGGTAACAAGCTATTATTATTGGTAGTACCATAAAATCTTAGCTAACATGAAGGAAACCCTTACTATATTTGTGTGTTTAGGCATTACAGTATTTATATTTTCGTTACTTAGCTCCTTCAATCAAATGATACAATTTTTTTCCTAGCTACTGTACTTCCAAATTATATTTTTCAGTTTAGGAAGGACCTGTCAGAGTTAGAGGGTTACTTTAAGATTATTGTATCCCATTGATTTCTAGAGATCTTTCCTGAGCCGAGGACAATATATTGGGGGTAGCTAGAAAAGACTTGAGGTAGTGTCACAGGAATTATTTTTCAGGCAATTATTGATAAATAATTATTTTCTCACAACATTTGTAGGGAGTCCTTTCACCTTAAAACTGGCAACTAGTTGTTAAGACGCCTTTTATGGGAATCCCGCGGCATTCAGGTAGTCTGCCACCTCTCTCGGGTGGGTCCAGAGATCTCTGTGTGAAGTGATGTTGAAGTTGTGTCTGTGTGGAGCAAATATTTGGCAGTAGAGTATTAAGTGTTCTGTGTTGTTGATGGGATGTTGACAGCGGGGACAAGAAAGGTCTTGACTGGCAACTAGTTGAAGTAGATTATGGAATTCTGATAAAACTTACATTTTGAAGTTGCCAGATCACACTTGCCTGAAATAGTGTTTGTGTACTACTACCTTTAATATTGTGTCATCTGATTGAAAGTGTTAATGGTGCTGCTTATTAAACTTGGAATTGCATCCACAATATGGAAACTCTTTTACATTTACACAAACTGTCCAAGCACTCACACATTCTCAACCAGGCCTAAGATATGCAAGCATTAAACTACACACACACACACACACACACACTACAACTGGCCTATACAGTACATTGCCTATCCTGACCTGCCAAACTGAACCTGTGTAAATAATAATAATAATAATAATGATACTGTATTAGATTTACAAGAAGTGGTTGTAACTCCAGGACTCAGATACTCAAAGTACTTACAACATCGCTTTTTCCTATGATTGTCAAATATAGGGAGCTGACATTGTAACTCTCAAATTTCTTATGACATCGCTTCTTCCTACAATCGTCAAACTAGAGCTGACAACGTAACTCGTGCCAGCAAACGTGGAAACCCACTACTGTATTACTGAGTTAAATAACTCAACCTCAATATTTATAGTATGAGCAACTTTATGATGTAAAGCTAAAAAATAAAAAAATATAATACCTGCAAAATCCCCCTTAGAGATTAATTTGTTAATTTTTCGGTAGAAAAATGTTCTGGCCTAGGGCCGGTTGCTCCCAAATTGCACGAAAGATCTTAAAATTGACAAAGAAATGGGATGAAAGGTCTTAAAATCTCCAAACTAATGGGGCAACCGTGTTACAATCTCAAAACTAATAAGGCTAAAAATCAAGGAGAAAGGGTTTCAGAAAATAAAAGCACCCCGTAAGTGGTAAATTGTAACTGCTTTGAGCATCAGGGTCCAGGTCTGCTGTGTTTTGCTGTTGTGTTATGGGTTGTCAAGATTAGTAGCCTAGTTGTAGTGAATAGACTATAATAGCTGGTGGTGGTGGGTGAAGAAATGCCAAACTATGAGTGTGGGAGGAGCTGCGCATAGGGGTAGACCTACAAAGACATGGGATCAGGTACTTCGGTTCAATCTCAACGTAAGGCACCTGACGATAGAGGTTGCCCAGAACAGGGCCGCCTGGAGTGCCGCCATTTTGGACGTAAGACTGCAACTACACTCTCTGTGGATGAAGGGGTCTTTAAACTTGTATATATGTACATTTGTGACCAGGGAGGGGGGCCCGAAGCAACTGGGGTCAGAGTGACAATGAGCTGGAGTGGCTGTTTTCCGATTCTTGACTGTTTGAGTTGGTAACACTGGCATAGGCTGCAGGTGGGAGGGGGTGTTTACTTACATGAAGGCATAGTGTGACACTGTGTTACCACATTATTTGACCTATTCTATCAGATGATGCCTTTTTTAGTTATATTTTAGTCACCCCCGGAAGATTTACTGAACATAGGAAGCATCTCTCGGTGTGAAAGGGTTTTTTGAGTATTTAAAATTTTAAGCTTGCAAAACAAACGAACCAAAACCATAAACTCCAGAATATAAAGACAAATGAACTTATAAAAATCACTGGAAATAACGCATTGAAGATTTGCTGAAACAATGTGATTGTAGATTAAAAACATAAATTTCTAATCCCTTACTATCTAGAGGTTTGTCATAAGCTAAATACTGTACAGTAATATAATCCAAAGGTAGTTTGAATAAAATGAATATTGGTGTCATCTGATTGAAAGAGTTAATTGATTGTATGGCATTTTATCAATCAAGAGTGTTGTGTACTTTCTTGTGTTGTACTTACAAGCCAACTACTTCATATCTTTTGGTCATTGTCTCGCTGTTTCACTTAGGTACTATACTCGGTTTAAGCATGAATCGTGTTGGAACATTGCTATTTACTAAGGGTGTTCTTTAAACCGTAATCTGGAATAGTTGTGGTTTGCATGCAGGTAGACATTTTGTATACCAAATCATTGTTGTTTGTTAGTTTTGTGGACATATTGACTCCAGTTGTCTTAGCCCTTATAGAAAACATTTTTTATCATGTACAGTAATTTTGATGGCAGACTCTTCATATCTGTATCACCTATTCCATTTTTATCTTTAACCAATGTTTTTCTAATGGTGTGCTTGTTATTTTTGAGATACTGGATATGTAAAGTTTTAATTTGTTTACCGGTACTCCTTTTGTGATAGTTTCACTTGAGCCCGTGAGGATTATGTTGTGATTTAGTAGTGTATTTTCACGATCATTAGACGATTCTATACAGTTCAGGAAGGACCTATAGAAGTCAATGGGATCAAAACCAACCCAACTATGCCTCTAACTCCCACAGATCCTTCCTAAGCTGAATAAAATAGTCTAATTTATAAACAAAAGGAACTGCTATAATGCGTCACAATCCTCAAGGTGTTAAGCCATTGTGTTGTTGCTGTTTGGTGCATGGTTGTCCGGCTGGCCATTTTTTATGCTCCCGCTTTTTCTGTTAGGTTATTTTGTATTTTTTTAGATTTTTATTCTGCTTTTGTGACTGCTGTTTGCCCATTTTAGCAGTTTTATGTTCCATCGTCGAGAGTTGACAATAGTCTATTTTTAGAATCAACGACTTTGTCACTTCTATATTACCGAGTCAAATATCATCGTTTACCATCAAGTTAACTCTATTTATACTTACATATTCTAGGTCAAATTTGATAATGGTCATGGATGCTTTCTTTTGACCTTGTGCAGTTGCTAAAACATGACCCTGGGACATTTGCTGTCAAGAGCTTGCTAAGTAAATTGGAAAATAATTGTCTTCCCTACTTTAAACATCATTATTACACGTTCAAAAATATTAACCTAGTATTGATGAGAATAATTTGTCTGGCCTACTTCAAACATTACTACACTTCCAGACTCAATTTTAATTTATATAAATTCAATTGTGAAACTTGCAAAATAAACAAACCAAAACAGGGACGACACAATATAAAGGCAAAAGAACTTATCAAAATCTCTATGTGGAAATAACACTTTAATCAAATGAAATTACGAAATAATTAAAAAATCTTTCACATCACGTATCCCAGGTTCGTGTTTATGGAATTGTACGCTTTCTCTCTCCCTCTGTCTCTTCTTCCTCTGGGGGTATAGTAGTTCCGTAGCTTTGTTACTTAAACATTTTTATAATAGACACAAGGGAGTTTTTGTTACACGAGCATGACCGCTGCCACGGGAACAGTTTAGCATGTACGGGCCACACACATGTATGTAGCCTACTCACCTCCATGCCTTCAACTCTTTGACAGTCGGCCTAATAAGTGATGTATAAGTTAACTAACCCTTTTAAGGATGCTGATATGTTTTGGTCATTTATACTGGCTGTTATTAGAAAATTGTATTCAGTTTAGGAGGATTTTGTGGGAGCTAGAGTTAGTCAAGATAGTTTTTGCCCCATTGATTCCTAAAGATCCTTTCAAAATTGCAGGAAATCTTCTAATAACAGCCAGAATATATTGTCATAATGTGTCGTAATCCTCATGTGGTTAACAAGAAATAGCATTGCTTTGGCCATTTTATTTGTTCCATAAACATAATTTGAACTATAAACCACAATTACATCTTTGCATATACGATAATAAAGACTTAAAAGTAAGGACGTGGCTTTGGTTCGACACCCTGCTCTTGTGTATGCCTAGTCAATGTTTTTAGATCAGAGCTTTGTCCAGGTATTTCAAGGAGGAATGCCTTCTGCTTCTAACTGGAGATAAAATTATAGTTGTAGGCAGGGTGGTGATGCAGGACATAAGTTGGTGACTGTACTTAGTTACCCTGGGGACTGTTTGCCATGTACACAATTGCCATGGGGACAGCTGTGTTCTGCCACATATCGCTAAGCAATACGTATGTAATACTGTACTGTATGTACCAACAAGCCAGACCATACTAGGTATTTAGAGATATAAGGAAGCAATACAAATTTGACTATCCTGAAGTGAATGCAACCAAATATTCAATTACCAAAAGCGTATTGCATTATTGTCATCTTTATTATGCTAATTGATATAGTATCGTGTCTGGCAACACACGCCAGTGTTGGTACACAATAGTACGCTACCTTACGTATTGCATAGCTAATTGTGGTTGAACGCAGCCCTGGCATGGGGACTGTTTAGCATGCACTCAGTTGCCATGGAGGGCAGCTGCCTTGAGTGACAGTCTGGTATAAAAGCAGTTCAGCATGTATTCAGTTGCCATAGGGGACAGTTTGGCATGCACTCAGTGGTGGCAGAATATAATACTGTATTATACACAACAAAACCCGTCTTCATTTTCCGTCTCACTTGCTGTTAAACCCGTGGGCTAGTTCAGTTGGTGTGTGTTCTTAAAGTATATACTATATGTGTGGTTGAACACAGTGCTCACAGTCAGACGTATATGCCGGTGTTTTTCTTGTTCATTTATTCTGCTTCCCAGGCAGTGTTAATGTATGTTTTGGTTGGTTTATTATTCTTGTATTCTTATTAGTATATCCAGTTATTACAAAGATTAAAAGGATTAGTTTATCCAGTTACTACAAAGACTCAAAGGATCAGTTTTCCTTTTATCCTCAGAATATCCAGTTACTGTATTCAGAATAATCAATATAAAAAGACCCATTGCCCCCAAAATTAGTCGTCACTTGTCATGTTGTCCGGAAAGTCGTCTTATTATTATTTTGGTTTATTTATTATTATTTGTTTAACCTTGCTGGCTACCGTTGCTGCATGTGTGTCATTTTTTGCTGCAAAGTGTCTCGGTGACTCTTGGCTTCTACGAGAGATGGTGTCGGGGGGGAGAGAGTTAACCCTGCCAGTACGGGTCACGCCTCTGGTCCTCTTAGTCCGGCTATCAGTAAACAATTGTATTCAGTTTAGGAGAAAAAGAGTTCATTTGGATCATGTGCACTTAATTGGTATCTGCAAGTCCCTCCTAAACTATGTACAGGTTATCCAGGAAATTAAACTTATAAGTTTATTAACAATAACATTAGATAATAATAATTACTGTACAATATTTTATTAACAACTTGATAGCAAACCAAAATCACCAACAACCGTTACCCTGGTAATTGTAACAACTTGAGAAGGTGTTCAAAATGAGTACAATTTCGCTGGATCACCTGCGGCAGGTGCAGATCACGCAGGTTGACAGATGAAGATTTTAACGCCATATACTCCCTTGATTAACAGAGCTAGGGTGTGCCCTTGTTACAGGGACTTTACTGGACATTTGCCACAAATTGCTAGACCGAGCTGTCCAAACTCTCAACATCGATGGCGGCATTACACTCCTGCACGCCTGCCTCATTGATGATGGCCGCATTAAGGTCATCCAGGGTCCGAGGCTTGTCTGTGTATGCGCGATCCTTAATGCAGCCCCATGCAAAGAAATTCAGTGGGTTCAGATCTGCGGAGTTTGGCAAATTGGTGCTCATTTTGAACACCTTTCCCTAAGAGTTTTTACAATTACCAGGGTGACATTTGTTGGGGATTTTGGTTTGCCATCAAGTTGTAATATATTCTTTTAATTATCATTATCTAGTGTTGTTGTTAATAAACTTAAATTCTAATTGTTTAATAAATTCCTGGACACCCTGTATGGAATGTCTATTGATAGCCGGAATATAATAAAAGTGTCCATTATTAGACAATTATATTATTTTTATTAATCTCACCACCACACCCCCAATGAAATTAATTAAAGTATATATGATCCACCGGGATTCGAACCCAGGTTATCACACACATATTTTTGCCACCTTAACCATTACACCACCAGGACGGTTAAAGTTATTATGTTTAGGAGGAATTGGTGAATGTCATTTGCACCCATTTGATACCCAGAAGTCCCTCCGAAACTGTATAGAATTGTCTACTGATAACCAGAATAAAACAAAAACTGGCACTATCCTATTGGAAAGGTTAAATTGCCCTCGCCCCGACTCGAACCCTCCGCCTCATCCGGACTCAATCAGAGAGAAAGCCATGTTGTACATAATTGTATAAGCCTCGGGGCTTTGTTTTGTTAAACTGCTCACTTGACTATGAAAGGTTTGCATCGTGTTCGTGTGTTCCTTGGTTACCGTTACTTTGATTATTATTATCTTTGGTTGTTTATGCCTTGCTTTGGAGAAGAGCTATCATTTCACCTGCCCCTTTATTATTTTGAGAGACTCATACCAAAGTCCCCAGTCATCCCCTCCTTCTTTAGATGCAATAATAACTCTGTTTGATGAAGCTTAAATCATTCCTGCTTAACTCTTATACTATAAAAGAATTCATTAATGGTTCTGAATGCTAAGAATTACTCTACCCCCTTTTAAAAATAATAATTGCCTCTCAGCCCTTTCACCAAAAGTTTGCTAATAATTTTGGCTACCTGAGTGTTGAGTGTAGATTAGAGAACCAACCAAAACAACATTCCCCTGTCAGGATGCAGATGATGATGATAAAGAAGCGCTGGCGGAAAGTAGCGATCCAGAGCAGCCCCCCCTTCCCCCCGGACCCCCATACTCACCCCCGAGCCCCCAACACCACCACTCCCCCCTCCCCCACCACCACCATCACCACCACCAACAACATCAACAACACCACCTCCACCACCTCCACCATTCCCCTGGGCACTTGCCGTCTCTGGGGGACTTCTCACCCAGGGATCAGGCTTCCCCCATGAGTGTTAGCTCTCCCACGGGTTCCAAGTCGTCCTCCAAACTGGCCTCACCTATGGCGGGGGGGTCAGGGGTGTTGCCCCGTGCCTCTCTCTCACCCCATGCTGCCCAGTGTTATCCCCCGGCTGGGTCCGAGTCCTCCTCCCCACAGAATGCCCCCTGGAAGCCCCCTCCCAGAGCCAACCTACAGGGCCTCCCCCAGTGCCCTTACTCTGGGGATGTAACCCTGGACCACGCAGGACTCTCCCTCATGGCCCAGCTGGAGGAACCAATCAGGGCAGTGGAGAACAACATGAGGAAGGCCTTGGTGAATGATGACCGCTATGATGATGATGAAGACAACGACGATAATGAGGATGATAGTGAGGAGACCGAGGGGGAGGACAAGGAAGAAGACCGCAAGCTGCTTAGACCACAAGATGTTGAAGAAGACGATGATGACGACGATGATGATGATAATGGAGGCAGCAAAAGTGAGAGCGGGGAGAGCGAGGACCCGTGTATCGAGGTGCTGACTGTTATCCCCGGGGCTAGCGGTGGCACACGACACACCAGGCGTCAGGAACAACAAGGAGGAGGAGGAGGAAGAGTGGTCGGAGGAGGAGAGGGAGGGGGCTTAGACTGGGTCTCTGAGGAGGGTGGGGGGCCGGGGTTGGGGCCCGCTGGGACCGTGTTTCACCTCCGGCTGGTGGGGTCGGTGGATGTTGCCGAGGAGTCAGGTAAAACACCCCCTCGCAAGACACCCGGTAAACGGCCCAAGAAGGATATGGTTATGGAGGCCGTCGCACATCTTAAGGTGGGTCACTTCTGGTCCCTTTGGCTGGACTGGAGAATAGATTAGTAATAGGTAGGGGCAAAATAATAACAATTGAATGACACTAGAATTTTAGCCAAGATATAGAATAGTACCAGGCAGGGACACACAAATATCAACGGAATAAGATTAGAACATATTTGGCCCATCTGATGTACTGTATATTTTTTAGCAGGGAGATCAAATAACAGGTAACTTTATATTTATCAGGAACACAATACTAGACACAAAACAAGATTAAAAACATGCTTAGCCTAGATATAAGGACTACAGTATAAGGTATATTTCAGTGAACAGCAATAGACAAGTGTGAAATGGAGGGACTTTTCCTTAAACTAATTCCTACATCTTGACTGAGCTTGCCTTTATGCATCCATGGTGTGTGAGTGTGGAATGTTGTTTGTAGCTAACGGTCATGTATGCCATTTATCCTGGCTATCGTTAGAGGATTTTATACTGCTTAGGAAATATCTGTGAGATTTCAAAGGGTAAAGACTATATCAATTAACCCACTGACTTCCTAATCTGAATAAAATTGCCTAATAATAGCAGGAAAAGGGAACAGATGTGTGTCATATTATCTTGAAAGGGTTAATTTCTTCTTACAGCGTACCCACTTAAGCCAGTGTCACACGTGTGCTTTTTCCGGCAATTTTAGATGAGCAAGTTAGTTCTAGCATTATTTTGGGTCCCTTTTGCATCGGAATCGGCAACTACTGTATACTGAAGGTAGAATATGTTAAGTGGCTGAATTCTTATACAGTACAACCTATATTTTGAAGCTGCCAGACTACAATTGCCCCCCAAAATTGATGGAAAGTACGCTCGTGTGACACCGCCTTGAGAGGATTTTGATTGGTCAGGTTCTGCAGGTATTCAAGTAGAAATTCGCAAGCTACATTATAAACTATTTAAGAGTATTTTATTATTTAAAGATCAGCATGATGGTTATTTATATTATATAGCCATTTAGTGATCAGTTTAGTTTGTATGACTTGTTGGTGTGGTTATATAGTAATTTATTTATTTGTATGACTATAGCCGGTGTGGTTATATACTTATATACTTATTATGCTTATATTATTCATTTGTTATGGTAATCTATTTATTCTTGTTATCCATTTTGTTTGTATAACTAAGGCCTGTATTCCTAGACTTACCCCATTTTGGTTGGTGGTAATTACTCTTTTGTATCGTGGCCGTGGCATAGTCAGTAGAACGTCGGCTGCTGATCAAAGGGTCGGCGGATCGAGCTCGCACTGTCAAAATGTTATTGGTAGATGTCAAGCCCTTGCAACTTGACTTAGCGATTTGTGACAAACGTCTAATGTTCATGGTCACCCCTTCTCGGGTATTACGGCGTCTGGGGGAAGAAAACAAAATCTTTTCTGTATCTCTAGCCAGTCGATATGGTACGCTATAGTCAACTTTTTACAGCTGACGGTAAACTGACATGATCTTAATTTGATAGTCAGTTTTTACGTAGTGAAATTTGTTGTTAATTATGAAAAGTTAGCGTTAATATGACGCAGAGACGTAGTAGTTCCATATTATTCCATTAAGTATCGAGGAATCAGTTGGTAAGGGATTCAATTTACCATCAGCTGGGGTAAAAACAAATACAGTATAGTTGTTTTAATTGTTTGAAGAGTACTGTACTGTAATAATAATCCAGTACTTCTCATTGACATTACAACAACTAGCATATCATGTTGACTGGCTGGGAAAGCAATAAAACAAGAGTAATCCCCACCCACTAGGATGGGATTTTGTTTATTTATGTGGGCCTATAAATGGTGTGATAATATATTAATTTGTTGATCTGTTTAGTTTGGTTGGACTTTAAGTGGTGTGATAATAGTGAGCAAACAGACTGGGCACTGTTCCCCATGTCCCCCCCTCTCTTAAGGTGTTGTTTGATAGTGCTGCAGCCAAGTGGAGTGTGCTTCAGTGTGTTCAGTACTACCCCTGTGTGTGTGTGTGTACATGTGTGCACCCAGTACTGTCTTCTCCAGGTGTACACTACTACACTACTTACTGTTACTTTAACACAGACTACACAGTTTTTCTTCTCCTGGCCAGAAGTTGCTTCCCTCAGAAGTTTATTTCTTAATGTGTGTTGGTCATTTATATGTGTATAATATTACAGTACTAACATATTTTCATAATTTGTCCGTAAGAGAGAGGCAACTGTACACACTTTTTAATACTATTTTTCAAATATCTACTTCGATCTTCCACCTCTGAAAGGTCAAAGTAATTTCCAGCTTGTATACTGTAGTGTATTTATACTGAAAGTCATGGGTTTTCAAAGAGACGAATTTTGCATGTATTGTACAGTACTTCATTATAAAGATCTCGTCATGGCTCCACAATCCAGGTGGGGACGTGACACTTTCTTGCCAGATAGAGAAACACTAATGTATAGACACTTGAACACTCACCAAGGTTTGTTTTTCACTAGTATATAACATGGATATAATTATTTCAATTTAATGTAGATTTATTTCACACTTAGATATATAATTATTTTGGTTAACTGTGCATTTCTTTCCACACTTATGACCTGGTTATTAATTATGGTTTTTGCTGGCTTTGATAGTGCAGGTGTGAGCATGACTCCAACAACCATTTCCTCTTGGATTGAGACGTCTTCATGGGGTGTCACACAAACGCTTTTATCCTCAACTTTTGATCCGCACCTGTTTTCTGGCAACATTTGGGGACCATTTTGCACTGGTGTTGGCAACTAGAGTGATGATAGATTATAATAGGTGCTAGAATTCTTATAAAGGCGCATTTAACTTCCTCACGTACGATGACGTTTGACGATTGATTATAATAGGTGCTAGAATTCTTATAAAGGCGCATTTAACTCCCTCGCGCACGATGACGTTGACGATTGATTATAATAGGTGCTAGAATTCTTATAAAGGCACATTTAACTCCCTCGCGCACGATGACGTTGACGATTGTTTATAATAGGTGCTAGAATTCTTATAAAGGCGCATTTAACTCCCTCGCGCACGACGACGTTGACGATTGATTATACTGTAATAGGTGCTAGAATTCTTATAAAGGCGCATTTAACTCCCTCGCGCACGACTACTTTAACGTTGATTGTATTAGGTGCTAGAATTCTTACAGAGGTGAATTTAACTCCCTCACGCACGATGACACTTTTAGCGTAATCTCTGGCATATTTTATAACCTTTTGTGACCATCATGGTTTTTTAGAAACCTTTAGTTTTGTTAGAGAAACCTTTGCAATTTTCTTTGACCTGTCCTAGGAAAATCAATTTTGGATGGGTAACTAAATTAGAGATTTGTTATAGACCCAAAGCATCGTTAATTTTTTTCTAAGTCTGAATACTAACTTGCAATCCCCCGTGCGTGAGAGGGTTGATGAGCTGCCTGTTTAGAGTTGAGGGAAAAGGTCTAGTGTGCTACCCCCCCTTACTTCCAAGTTGTTTATACTGTGTCTGGGCTGTGTGTCTTAGCCGGTACCTGGTGCTTGCGAATAGTCCGCCTAGCATGTCGGATGGTTGACCACTTTAAAACTATGACCTTATATTTGCATTTGGAAATCCTAAAATGGTCTCCCAATGCAACTGGAAAAAGGTGATATTTGAAGAACTGCTCTGTCGTCGGGCTAAGTGTTGGGCGGATCTCTTCCCAAGTGAGAGGTGCCTGTACAGTTGCCCACATAAGTTCTGGTCCATTCAGGGATCTTATACTGTACATGGAAATATAATGCACATGATTGAATTACGGGTGTAGTTTCTTATTCAGTCGGTAACTCCTCTGACTAGTCACCTGATAATGAAAAGAAACCACACTCGCACTTTATTCATACTAATTTTGCTTTCATACATAAGATCACAGCAAGAACAAAGCTTATGTAGGGAACTGTACATATCTATTATATATATTTTTACTTATTTACTTTGACTAACTATATGAGTGGGCCTACAATACTTTTTTAGGTGTATGGTTCTTGTTTTGATATTAGCTTGGTTTTATTTCCTTCCTCTGTTCTATGTTAAAAAAAAAAAAAAAAAAAAAATGACTGTGCACTAACCTGATATATTTGTTCCCCTCCCTCTCTCCCCTCTGGCTGCCCGCGGTGGTTGTAGGCGTTGGTAAGTGGCTGTGTATAGTTGCAATACGTTCTCACCTCTTTAGTTGCAAATTTATCATCATCATTCGTTGTTTTCAATCTCATTTCATCAGTTTCTTATGTATCTTGCGTTATCTGTTATTTTCATTCGTCTTCCGTTACTTGAAATCTCGCAAATTTGTCATTATTCCTCATTTGCAATCTTATTTCATATATTTCTTATGTATCTTTTGTTATCTGTTATATTTATTCGTCTAACATTACTTGAAATCTCGCAAATTTATCATCATCATTCGTTACTTGCAATCTTATTTCATGTATTTCTTATGCATCTATCGTTATCCGTTACTTTCATTCGTTTTCGTTACTTGCAATCTCTCATTTCATCCATTTCTTATGTATCATTCGTTATCCGTTACTTTCATTCGTCTTCCGTTACTTGCCATCTCTTTTCATCCATTCCTTTTGTATCATTCTTATCCACTACTTTCACATCTTTCGTCATGCGTTGTCTTTCAAATCTTTTATCATCCGTTACCTGAAAATGTCTCCTCTTCCGTTATTTGCGTTTTCTCTTTTATTTGTTACAATCTCCCATATCTTTTGTTACTCATAATTAGTCTTTTATTTGTTGTAATTTGTCATCATCTGTTACTTACCATTTCTCTTATTGTTACAATACTCATTTGTTTCCTATTTATTTTCTTATATATTTTTGAATTTAATAAAATTTCATTTATTTGTTGCAATCTTCTCATTCACTACTTGCCATTCTCATATATTTCTTACAATTTCTCTACATTCATCCCTTACAAGTTTTCTATATTTGTTACAATCTCTCATCTTCCCTTACTCACCATATTTTTATTTGTTGGCATTATGTTTCATCTGTTGTCATTTCTCTTTATTTGTTGGCATCCGTGTCACGTGTTTGTTGTATTTTATTCTGTGCTGGTTGTTAGCAAGTGTTGACCAGGCTTCATTGATTACACCCGTCTTTCCTTTTCACGATTATAGCCTTAAGATCGTTGGCTCGTTGGCTCTGTTACTAGGTGCCGATATCCGAGAGAGAAGCAGCTTCTTGTTTACAAATAACCTAGCACTGTATATCCATACATAGACTAGCTAGTTTGTGTGGGAGTGAATTTAATAAAATAGATTATACTCCGTGTCAGCGACACAAGAAAATTGCGGCCCAATAATAAGGCAATAGTTCCAGCTGATTGACTTGTGTAACTGTGATTATTAAAACCTTTGTTAAGAAGAATAAATAGTTAGTACAAGATGAAACTTTAGACACGGTCCTAGAGCCAATCTGCTAGAATTATTGACATAAAGGTGAGATGTTATTTTCTTAGTCGCTAAAACCCAGCATAGTACAGTACTGTACTGTACGCAGTTTTGATGAAATTTTAAAAACCCATAATTACCATCCTTTGTACAGTATTATGAAAAAATAATTTAATCTGTTGCGCCTTGTTCACTCTCATACTGCTTCTCTCTCCAAATCTTTCCTGTTGCCTATCTCCAACGTCTCGGTGCATGAATGTGCATGTGAACATTGTTCGTGTGTTCTTCATTAGTTACTCTGTGCTTTGCTACGTACATCAATATATTTAGTCATTTCTCTATTGATTATTATACAGTACTTGGGTTTATTTTGTGATATTTATTATAGAATTACACAGATGCTGCCGTGGAAGTTGTTTCAATATCTTATACTGTACATACTGAACATCGTTACCTGCAATCTGGTTAATACCATCAACAACCAACAATAAAAACTGTTGATAATTGTACTTATTATCTTGTAATTTTTCAGTGTGTTTGGCGGCTTTTTTCTGTCTTGTATTGTTTCATAAAGCTGATGACAGATACACAATTTGAAAATTGTCGATATTGAGGTACATTAACTTCTGAATAGTTTTTTTTTTGCAACAAGCTTATTACAGGGCTAAGTTTATTAATTGTCCCTGTCATCATTAATAATGTGCTGATTTTATAAATATTTGTTGTATAATCAGTAACTACAATGATTGAGTTAGGGATAGTGTCTTTAAAATTGTCCTTATACTGTACTAAGAAGTAGTCTAAGGAAAAATAGCTGTTACAAGAACATAAATTCCATTAAATTATCCTTATATGCCTAAGCAGTCTAAGGAAGAATAGTTGTTACAAATGCATGGACTGAATAGTAACAAAAAGTATGCCATGCCCTCACTGCTGTAGCAATCGGCATAAAAGGTATCTACAATTGCAAGAGTACAGTAATGTGATTATTTTTGTGTCAGGAAAAAAACAAATGAATGTTTTGTTCTATTATAGTACATAGTACTATACTGCTAATGTCTATGCTTTACAATGAGTGGATACAGTATCCTTTTGCCGATTGCTGTGTAGGATTAAAACTGGCACATTTCTCCTCCGAGCACCAAATATTGTACAATACCGTATTCTGATTCACCGCTCAGATTTATTAACCAATACTAGCTACGATACAGACAAACGAAAGTGTCTACAAAGGGTAGAGATAAGTAAGAATTAACAGCTTTGGGAATCATTGGTTCTTACTGTTAGTCAAGTTTGACTGTATGGTAGGTGATATTGGATTGTAATTCTGTGCCTGGCCAGCACTAGTAGCTGGCTCCACATAAACTCTACCTACGGTCTTATCAACTATTAGCCCTTGCTTAGTGACCCCTCACAAAGGGATAAGAGTTAGGTCACATTTATCTCTACCACTTAAAGAAGAATTATCACATACAGTACGAGTCATTCATGGAAAGAGAAAGGGAGTTTTTGGTACTGTGGCAATAATACAGTACTGTACAGTACAAGTTTAAAGTCTAAAGATCTGGATTGAAGCCTTGGCCTACACCTCTTATACTGAAGAAGATTATAATGAGGTTTTTTACAAGGTAGTCCTTTGTTGAAACTCATCGCTTTTGACTTGTGAGACCGCAGGAAGATAATGCATCATCATCTGATTAAAATGTTTTTCCTAATTTATCTTATTACATTACATCACATACCGCTAACTTAAATTTATGAGTTGATATGACCGTGGGTTGAATTGACCACTTGCGAGTTTCAGGTTATAAGGAAGTTGGAGGTATGGACATTGATTTTTAGCAGAATCAACAACTATAATGTGATCGTCGTACATTTATAAATACGGTACATAAAACTAAATTTGTTATACTTTCTACCCATCGGATATCTACAAGAGTTTTGCTTTGTAACTCAATGGTCTGGTTATACTTTGATTACAAAATTATATATTGCACCTCTGTTCTGTATCGATGTTTACAGTTCCAACTTCCTTTTAGCCTGAAAGTGGCAAATGTGTGATGAGTGCACCGTATATATAGCTGCTGTTTATCTGGCCAGCACCCGTAGGCACCGTAATATTTGTTACAGAGCTACCCTATAGTGCTGTACAGTCGGCCTAATAAATCGTGTCTCGGCACCAAGTATGTTTTGATCAATAGTTAGTATCAGCACTATCTAAACTTTAATTCATCGTTCCATTACACCCTATGTGGTGGATTGTGTTCTTTTATTTAATAATTTTCATTTTAGTAAGCGTTGTTTCCACATAGCGATTTTGATAATTTAATTTGACTTTATATTGTCCTTGTCCCAATTTTGGTTTGTTTAGTTTGCAAGTTTTACATTTTAATTTACACACCCTATTCAACATTTGACAGACAATAATACAGCACAGAGTGAGGCAAACGTAATAACAGCTGAGACATGACTTATTAGCGCCACTGTACTCTACCTTACTTATATCACACACATTATTAACCCCTTCAGTATGATGACGTCTTTTTACCGTCTATTCTGGCTAAAATTAGACTATTTTATGCAGTTTAAGATTGACCTATGTTGTTAAAAGGGTTTAGAGAGATTGTATTTACCCATTTTGAATAGTTGAAGTTGATTACTGTATAAGCCAAAGAAAATCATATAATGGCAACCAGAATATGATGAAAATTACGTCATCGTGCTGAAGGGGATGATGACATAATTTCCATCATATTAGACAATTTTCTTTAGTTTGTAATCTACCTCTAGGATTCAAAGGGGTAAATATGATATCAATGCACCCTCTGAATAACATAGGTCGTTCTTAAGCTGCATAAAATCGTTAAATTTTAGCCAGAATGAATGGTAAAAAAAGGTGTCGTCGTGCTGAAGGGGTTAATTACTGTTGATCCCGCCACTATATACTGTATTACACTTTATTTTTTATTTTTTAGTGTATTTGAAAATGTGGTGCTTTATTTGTATTATCTTTTCTTTTTTCTAAGTACTGTAATTGCAGCTATGATATTTTTAACAGATATGATTTTTTAGGCATTACATTGAGAAACCTTAAAACATTCTGAAGTTTTTGTTTTTTGCGGTCAGTATAGTGTCAGTAGTTTCATAGATATTTTGTTATATTCAGTGAAAAATACTTAATTTATTGTTACGCTTGTTATTCATTAATATCATTTATTTCATAGTATTCAACTTTATTATATTTTCAAGCATTCTTATTCATAGCTTTAAAATTAGTTATACTGTATAGAAAAAAATCAGTGACATTTATTTGTTTAGAGAATATAATACTCACTTTCTTTTTATGAGACATGGATGTATTCAGTACTGTAATTATGATTTTTTTGATCTCAGAATACAGTATAATCATCACTATATTTTTATCAGACACATTTATTCAGTATTAACGTATATATTTTGTATCCGCTCTGCAGGTTTGAGTGTTGATAGTGTTTAATATTGTGACTGATATATTACCCCCTCCCCAGGCCCCCGATGGAGAAACACAACCCAGCACAGAAGTGGACCTCTTCATCTCTACGGAGAAGATTATGGTGCTCAACACAGACCTTAAGGTATAATCACAGTTTGTGTATTAGGTGTATAATAACACTGTCTAACATTAAAGGCATCCTGTCGTAAACAACAGAACAGAGAACCAGATGGAGGTGCAACAAAAAAGTAAAATAAACCAAAATCAGAAACCGCACAACATAAATAAAAAAAATTGTTATCAAAATTGATAAGTAATGACGATTTAGCAAAACAATATTATGAAATCGAAAGACATACACACTGAAAATATGCCAGGTTTGGATGGAACCGGGTAACATCTGACGTGTTAAAGGGGAAAAGTATTTGAGAGACTTGTCCTACCGTGGCCTAACTCGGTGCGACAATGGTTTAATTTTAAGAGTAGCTCAAGACCCTTCTCTCCCTGAAAAGCTATTAGTGCTGTAATGGAGGAATACAGAAGGTAGTTGGTGTATGAACAGTGTCCTTGTTCTTGTAATTTTAGCATTGTGAGATGATGTGAGTGCTAGGGAATTCCTCTGGAAGAAGAGGTACTTTTTTAAACAAAATTATAATGTAAAGCTTGCAAAATAAAAAAAACAAAACTGGGATGACACTAGAAAAATACCAAAGAACTAATCAAATACCAGATTAATACCAGATTATTGTTATTATTTACTATGTTGACATGGATTTAAAGCCCACACAATTGTATCCATTTGTTATGCTGTTTTCATGAGAAATGGCATGATGAATCATGTCATGGATATTGCCTTGTAAACCCCACACAAACTAATCCTGTTGTTGTTGCAGGAGATAATGATGGATCACGCCCTGCGGACCATCTCATACATCGCCGACATAGGTGACTTGGTGGTTTTAATGGCTCGCCGTAGAGTCTTACCCACAGATGATGCCACCGCCGCTATACAGAAGACGCCCAAGATGATCTGCCACGTCTTTGAGAGCGATGAGGTAAAAAGAAGGAAAATGTTCATGTACAGTAAAATCCCGCAATCCACGTGTAATTGGTACCCTCCCCCAAAAAAGCAAAACTAGAATGCTTAACATAAGGTTATCATATACAGAAAAATCTCTATAACAATCAGTAACTGCATCATCATCACACATTTAATTTCACAGGCCCAGTTCATCGCCCAGAGCATTGGGCAGGCGTTCCAAGTGGCATACCTAGAGTTCCTGAAGGCCAATGGCATCGAGGACCACAGCTTCGTGAAGGAGATGGACTACCAAGAAGTCCTCAACTCACAGGAGATCTTCGGGGACGAGCTGCAGATGTTCGCCAAGAAGGAACTGCAGAAGGAGGTAAGACTGGTGAATTGGCAGAGGGACTCGGGTGCCTCGGGTAGACTGGTGAGTCGGCAGGGGGACTCAGGTGCCTCGGTTTGGCTAGTGGGTCGGCAGGGGGACTCAGGTGCCTCGGGTTGGCTTGTACCGCTGAGGAGTAAAATATTCCCTCCAACTTTTGCTTTGGGCTGGTACTTTGAGCTATAATGTACAGTCTAAAACAAAAACTCCCTCCCATCTTTTTTTGGTTTGGTTTCTCTAGGACATAAATCATGGTCTTCCATTTTTTTAGGCTTCGGTATTCTGAACTGGATCGAATCTTCTCTTGAATTTTTTACCTAATAGATTAGAGGTTTGCTTTGCTGTTTGAGGGTTCAAATTCGGACAAAAATTGTGTCTTAGAGTGTACTGTACAATATAAAATAAAGAATTCTTCTGACCTTTACTTTGCACTGGTACTTTGAGTTGTTGTTGTTGTTGTTGCTGTTCCCCAGGCTGTCTGGCCGAACAGCCCCGAGGTCCTGAGCAAGGCCAAGGCCATAAACGAGCGGCCCCACAAAACTCTACTTGCTTACCACTAATAAAGCCCGGGTGACCGAAGCCACTCCAAGGCAGGGAGCTGAGGAGGGTGCGGAAACGCCCGGGAAACCCAAGCCTTACCCAAGGCCCTGTGCCCCTCAGCAATTATGAAGGGAAAGTTAAGGGGCAAAGGAAAAAATGTGACACTTTGGCTCCCAATCTGCCAACCTCTAAGTTGGCAGTAGGGAGGTCAATCCACGGAAAAGACGCCGTCACTTGAGATCTAGAAAATATATAAGTAAAAGGAACAGTCAGAGTAAGCTATGGGTATGGCAGAGATCGCTCAGCTCTCACTCTGATAGACCAGCCCATCACCACATGACTAGAACCCAATCCTCTCAGCATCAGCTAGGAAAGGCCCTAGAAAGCCGCCTTTGGCGGGGGGATAGCTCCCCTATTTCAACTCCTTTCGGGGTTGGGCACCCGCCGTACTTTGAGTTATGAGGTAGAGTCAAACACAAAAGTTCCCTCCCACCTTGGCTTTGGACTGGTGGGAGTATTAGAGGTTGAGGTAGAGGTAGACATAGGAACAGGTACAGGTCTTCTGTCCGATCTCAACATATGGAACCTGACAATAGAGGCAACCCTGAACGGGCTGCCTGGAATGCCGCTATTTAGGACGTACGACGGCAACAATACTCTTTGTGGATGAAGCGGTCTTTAAACTTATATATTTGTATGTATAAAATTAAATAAAATTCAACATTCTTTCTATCGATCAGAAACCTACATTATTATTGCATTTCTGTTTTATGTTTATAATTCTAACTTCCTTATAGCCTGAAAGTTTTAAGTGGTCAATTGCAAGTGCCACATGAGAAATTACAAAGGAGATTCGATCAGTCTGATCGATTCAATCGATTCAATCTGAGATTATTAACAAAAATTAGGGCATCGTTTACTCCAATTTGACTTGTTTCTATCTATCTATCTATCAATTTGACTTGTTTCTATCTATATATCTATCAATTTGACTTGTTTGATAACTATTATTGTTTTAGAAGATGTACCGGTATTTTCATTTGGGTATATGTTTGTGTATTGGTTTACAGTGCAGCTGGTCCTTTAGTGGGTATAAATGTTATCATGTGATGCCACCATTATTCTTATTTGGGATTTAGTTTTCTCCGTTTGGCTAATATTTACTTTGTGATTATTGTTATTATTTTGTTTGGTGTGTTTTGGCATGCATTTCAGTTAACCCCCTCTGTACCGTCGACATCCTTTTTATTTTATTCTGGCTACTACTAATCAATTTTATTCAGTTTAGGAAGGATCTCTAGAAGTGGTAAGGCTTCGAACTATCTCAATCAATCTTCATAACTACCACAGATCCTTCCTAAGCTGCATAAAATCGTCTAAATATAGCTAGAATAAAGTACAACAGACGTCGCTGGTACAGGAAGGGTTAAGTTGTTGAGTTTCATTTATTAATTTAACCACCCTTGTCATTGTCTAAATTATTAACCCTTTGTTTGCGCTAGATTGAGTGATTTTATATACTTTTTTTTTTTCCCGGCCATCTGTTTTCAGTTCACCTCTTTGTTCAAACCCTTCAACACGATGATACCTTTTTACCTTTGATTCTGGCTAAAAAAATAGGGTGAGGAGTAAGGAGGACCTACTGGATGTTATTCAGAGGGTTTATTGAGATCATATTTACCCGTTTAACCCTCCAGACCCGGAAGGGCTTTTGAACGCCCATAAAAAACAAACCCGAGCTACCCGGAAGGGCTCTTAAACACCCATGAGCTCAAAGCCTGTAAGCTTGGTGTGCGAGGCGTACGTCCGATGCATGTAAACAACGGCAGGCTGGACCGACACCCCGCATCTCCGGCCACAAGAAGGAGTGCGTCGCTTGTTCGTGTGTGCCTGTATGTTATTGTTAAGTATCGAAAAGTAGTGTAAAGTGGCTGTTTTTGCCATAAAGTTATCTCCAATGAAATCATCATCACAACTGAACCAGTTGACTTTGAGAGCTCTACTTAACGCCATTCTACAGGTACGGAACACATCTACGCTTGGGGATGCGCAGGAATGCGGAAGCAAGCCAAATAACAAAGATGCGGTAGCCTAGGCGTAGACGTTTTTCGGCCAAAACCCCCGGATTTCGGGGAATATATATATAATACATAGCCGGGGCTGGAGGGTTAAGTCCTAAAAGTGAGGTAAAGAAAATCGTCTAATGGTATACAGTATATGATGGGAAAGATATCATCGTGCTGAAATGGTTAACTTGTTATGTTCTAGCAGCTTTTGTTCACCTGCTTTATTTGTTTGGGGGGCAGGCTATCACACAAGATCTGGCCTCAATTCTCCATGGCCAAAACAGCAGCTTTTGTTCACCTGCTTTATTTGTTTGGGGGGCAGGCTATCACACAAGATCTGGCCTCAATTCTCCATGGCCAAAACACTTCCAGCAAAATTTATTTTATTGTTTGTATTGGTAATGGAAAGTAGAGTGAAGATAAATAAATTTAGGGGACATACATACAGTACATACATTCATGAATTTAAAGACCGATTGCCGCGGGCCGTGGCATGGTCGGTAGCGCGTCTGACTGCTGATCAAGTGGTCGGCAGTTTGATCCCACACCGTACCATTGGTAGATGTCAAGAGTTTGGACACTCAGGTCGAGCGATTCGTCGCAAAATGTCCAGTCAAGTCCTTGTAACAAGGGCACGTCCAACCCCTGTCAATCAAGGGAGTGCACTGCGTTAAAAATTGCACAAAAAAAGGAGTGCTCCATATGTGTGATTCCAGTCTAATGTCCTGGACTTCTTATAAAAGTTAAACTAATGTCACACAAGAACTTTTTCCTGCAATTTTTTATCATTTTTTTTTTTCTCGTAATATTTTGATATTCATTTACATTGGCATCGGAAACAAGACTGAAGGTAGGTTATGCTAGTTGGCTGATTTATAATAACACTTGAATTTTTAAGATGCCAGACTTCAATTGCTCTTAAAAATTTACGAAAATAGAGCTTGTGTGACATTGTCCTTAGTCCTCCAGTCATCTATATCCTTCCTCGCCCTCCACTCATCCAAGAAACGGGCGTCAAATTTTCCTTCATCATTGCTACTGCTAGGCGATTTTTCCTCCGTTTAGGAATGAAGTTTAGGACTCAAAAGATTGTTATTGTAATGTTTATTGTGTTTGGTAGGTATTTTAGTTATGTTGTCGAGTTTCTTAAATTTATTTCAGACTGTATCAAATATCCCTCTATTTCTGACTGGCTCTTCCAATTTTAAATAATATCTAGAGTTAGCTACTATAAAGCCAAAATTGGAGCCCTCTGATAGAAAGGGTTAAATTTTAAGAGGTGGGATTGGTGTACCATGGAATACCCTGCCTTTCAGGACCTGGCCTACCCTTTGAAGCAAGAGTTAGGCCATTATGACATGGTCTGGTATTTTATCAGAGTCCCCCACATTTTACCTTTACTGGTTATCTGTGTATGTGATATGTTTTTAACTCATTTTACGTTTGTATTGCCTGCTTTAGAATGGTGATTTAGATTGTCTTTATTTTGTGCGGTTTCTGTTTTTTTTTTTTTTTTTTTTTTTTTTTTAAATGATCAGGGCGACAGAGGTGCATGGGGGCGATTCATTCGTGGCCACCCCTTCGGGGATCACGGCGTCCGGCAATAGATATAAGGGCCGAGACCCATTTGGCTGTAGAAATATTCTTTCATTTATTCGTCCCACTATTCTGTTTTGGCGGGGAGGAATTTTTGCTTCTAACTGTACCTTTCTACCTCTATTATCCCTCCATTCTCTTTTGTTTCCGGGTCAGAAAGAAACTCAAATTCACTTGGCCGTTATGCATAATATGAATGTATCTTTAGTAGTCTTTGTGACATCAATATTGGGTACTTTAGTAACGGCAATAGGAGCCTCAGAATCCAAAGTGTGTATTGTATTGAACATCATTCTTCTTGCACTTTCCTCCTTTAACCCTTCCAGGCCGGGTGTCCTTTTAAAAGGACACCACGGCAGATGGGCCGGTACCCGGGTGTCCTTTTAAAATCCGTAAGCTTGAAAGCCTATTCAGCTTGGTCTGAACGCCGTGTGTCCGACGTATGTAAACAAAGCCGGTCAGTGCGTCACCGCACCTCCGAAAACAAGGAGACGTCGGATCAATGTTGTTGTGACGTCAGACGAAATTAGTGTCTGAAAAGCTCCGATATTGTCAACATCGCGGCAACATTTGCTCCACGGAAATCGTCATCACAACTGAACCAGTTGACTTGGAGAGCTCTACTCAACGCCAGTCTACAGATTGGAAACCGCACTACGTTTATAGATGCGTGGGAAATTTCTACCAGTTAAAATAACAAAGATACGGTAGCCTAGGCCTAGACGTTTTTCGGCCAGATCGCCCGGATACGACCTCCGTCCTTTTGTAAGGCAGCCCGGGTCGGAAGGGTTAAGCTGGACTCATACCACTTTTTACATTAAGTTTCTGTTGGCAAGTTTCCTGGTAACATTGAAAACCAAGGCATTCAGGCTTTACCTCTCTTGTTCGGACTAACTCCCATTATCAGCCTGTGTTGTTTAAACTTTTTTTTTTTTCATAAAGGGATTATAATTTTGAACATACAGTATTGCAATTCTGTTTAGCTATATTTTTCTTTTTGAGACTTAAGTTAATATTTTGTTTGCTGTGTTTAGCATACTTTTCAGTTCAGTTGTTGTTTCATATATTTATGCCCCTGAGGTATACACCTAAGGGTGAAGCAGGTTAGTGGATGGTTTAGCCACACACCACTGTAGAAAAATAGTACTAAAGAGATACATAGAAGGCCTCGGAGCTGGACGGATCCTGAATTGAGTGGTCAATCCTGGCAGTCCTTTAATAAACTTGTATGGGTTATCCCTCTTACAGGAGATAGGTCCGCTTGGGGACATTTTTTGTGTATGGCCACCATAATTAAGGGGAGTAAGGTGTCCGGCAATAGATAGATAGCTAAGTCTGATTACCAAGGTGTTTCACAGTGGACAAATATTACACTTCTGGACTGGGTCTGCCCCCGAGTAGTCCGAAGGAAAGAGGTTTTGCTTCGGAAATTGTTGATGTAATACTGATTCAAGCCTAGATAAGCTTCAAGTTATATTTCTTAGTATGTACTGTAATCATATTTCTTAGTGTGCATCATAATATTATTATTATTATAACATCTTGGCTTCTGAGGCATACAGTACTGGTAAAGCTCGGGTCACACATACACGTTCCAACGTCCCGTCCGTCCCCGACCAAGAAAATAACTTCTGCGTGTGTCCGTGTATGTCCCGTGGGTGTCCCGGCATAACACGTTTTCTGGCAGTTGCCCCGACCCACACGAACCATTTTATGCATGCACAAAAAGGACGCTGCCTAGGCACGGCGAATTAAGAGGTCGGGGCCGGACGGGACGTTAGAACGTGTATGTGTGACCCGAGCTTAATTCTGAGTGATGGCAAGGACATTTACAGTAGAAAACAGTCACCCACACCAAGGTTACTCACATCACTCGGGCACTATTTGTACACACTATTTTAAAATACAATAGTGTCATTGCACAAGTATTATACACTATACAAATGTATTAATGGATGTGTTCTAAAGACTTAAGATATTAAGGTATTTTAGTACCATTAGTTTTTCTCAAAATAATTCCTAAAGAAATCAATTTGTGATCCAACCATTTAACAAGGATAAAGGTGGTGTCACACGAGCGCTTTTCTCATCAAATTTTACGGGCAATTTCTGAAATTGGACAAGTAACTGAAATGCATGCCAAACACAGCAACAAAATAATAACTATAGATCATCATCATCAATCTGATGCCCCGCTTCCAGAGGAAGCATCCCAAAAGGGATGGTCATGGCAGAAACTGCCTCCAGGCTCCCAGACATGCCTCCACTGACCTACTCCACAGTGCCATTTCCACTAAGTGGATTAGGACACTTAGCACTGAAGGAGCAGACCCAGAGCAGTCCCTCGCCCAGATGGCAGTTCCACCATTGTTTTGCTATTTTATTTACCCCAGTGGTGCCCTGGTTGGAAGCATACCAAGCACAGGACTTTTCTGAAGATACGAACCAGTGGTCCACTGCTCCAGAAACTGATTGCACCACCAAAGTGGCGGGCGGTGGGGTCGCCGCATCCCTACGCTACAGAGAGAAAGGCAGTCTTGTGCCAGTGGGCTGTGAGAGTAAGACACTAGGAAACCATTATGGCCCCACTGCCTTCACCATTCTCAGGAAAAAATGTTAGAAATAAGAATGATGAAAAAGGTAAAGTCAGAAACAGCTATGGGAAGTAGAGGACACCAACCCTCACTGACAGATCCAGCCCACCAGATTATATTATGTAACAGAATTATTACTCATGGTTAACTCCTAAGCTGCCAAACCAGAGATGCCGATAACTGTTGAGGGTAAAAGTCCTCGTGTGATAGCAGCTTAACTAACTTGGAACACTCCGAGACATAAATCCTGGCCCAATATGAATCCTTGAACAGCAAAGCCAACCTCCCAAATGTAAATATTAGGTCATTAATTTTAGACACTCGGGAACATTGAAATCCCTGTCAAACAAACAACATAAGGACAATAATGGTAACGTAAATATTATAATGTAAAACTTGTAAACTAAACAAACCAAAACTGGGATGACACAAGCCAAACAATAATGAGAAGATTAGATTTAGTTCGGGATTGTTTTGAAAACTTTCAGCCACGATTTATGCCTTAGAGTGTACATTTGGTGATTGTTAAGATTGTTATCACACGAGCGCTTTTTCCTTCAACATTTATCCTCAACACTGGTCTGGCAACTTGTGAGGTCAACATTTATAATATTTTGGTTACCTATGTTCATCTATCATCAGTCTTGTTTCCGATATCAGTGCAAAATATTCTATAAATGTTTGCAGAAAAATGTTGATCATCGAATGTTGACTATAAAAGCTCTCGTGTGATACCGGCTTTACACAGCTTTTCGTGGTGATTTGCAATAACTGATGGTTACACTGCTATGTATGTTATAGTGGGAGACATGAATGATTTATGGTAACTCTTTGTCAGGAATGCATTTAAGATGCCTTCAAGGAAGTTGGCCTTTAATTTTAAACATAAAACATTTTACATTATGCTAGAAACATATGAAGAAACTTTCCCCATCCTTTTGAAATGTAAAAGAAAAGTTATTTTTTATTTTTATGTGGTATTTTCAAAACACAAAAGTGCTTTTCTTTATCCACACAAATTGAGATCTTATGGTAGATACTAAGACCTATTTTAAAAGAGCCTGGTGCTTCCATTAATTGAGTATCTGCGCTTGTTTTGTATTAAGCACATTAGCACTGAAATGCCAGTTCTGCACTAAACTGATTTTTAGTTTCATTACCGCTTTTTCTCTGCTGCTTAGTCCTGATTTTGAATGATGCTTCAGTACTGACAAAAACCAAAGTGTATGAGTGGGTGATTAGGCCAGGACTCCTCAAGAACCTAAAGTTAATTGTTTCGCCAAGTATTTTTAAATCTTTTAGTATGTGTGATGTCCTTTTAATTATATTTTGGCTACTATTAGATGATTTTATTCAATTAAGGAAGATCCTCTAGCAATTAAAAGGCTATAAACTATGTCAATTAATCCTTTTAACTACCACAGACCCTTCCTAAGCTTCATCAAATCCTCTAAGTATAACTAGTCATATAAAAAAAAAGCCATCAGGCCCATCACCCATACTGACAGGTTAAACTGAAGTCATGTTGAAAGAGAAATAACAGGAACAGAATTTTGATAAGTATATTTTTTACCTAAAGTCGAGCTGAAAAGTAGTGAAATGAAAAGTAAAGTGTTAACAGTGATTTTCAGTCGTTACCAAGTGCTATTAGAGAATATAGTTCTTCTCAGGCAGGGTTATATGATGTTTTGTGTGACAATTTGGATATACAGTCAACCCCCGGCTTTAACGCGTTCGAATATCTCAATTTCGCTCTATCACGCTCACTTCAAAAGCTGCCATTTTGAGGCTATAAAAATTTAAAACTTGCAAAACAAACAAACCAAAACAGGAACCGCACAATATATAGACAAGAGAACTTATCAAAATCACTTATGTAGAAAATATGTATTGAAGATTTAGCAAAACAATACTATGAAATAATAAAAACACCAAACCCGGCCATACCAAATCTGATAATGACCACTTTTGACACCCCAAAATCACACAAATAGCAAATTTATAGTATATTTATAATGTATAAAGATATACAATGGTATAAACAAGAACTTTTAGTCACCTTATAATAGTTGAATAAAAGATTAAGTGGTAGAATTTGGGTTCTGAGGCAAAGTGTGTACGTGTGTTGATGGTGGTTTTGTAATATTTAACCACTACAGTATTAAATAATTTACTCACCAGAAAACACTAATATGTAGATGGCATACATATAATACATAGGATAAATAGTAATAATATGGTTGAGTTTTGGGCCTCGAGGAACCAATTAGAATTAATCCCATTGATTGTTATGTTCCCCTATCGCGCATTTCCTTCATCGCGCACATTCACGGCACTATTAGTGACAATAGCCGGGGGTTGACTGTATATTGATCAGTGGTCTGGTTAAACTATTTTATACTACTACTGCATTACTATTGATGAGTTAGTTGAGGTGTGATGTATTTTAAACTAACACTACTAGAGTAAGGTGCACTTGTTCCTTGACCTTTCCCCCCCTTTTATCTGTTGCACCAGAATCAGGCTGGCAAACGCGAGACCATTCAAAACCAGCCCTAAACCCGAGCTCCTTCTTTTGTAGTCATGATTCCTCAATATGCTGAGTTCAAACTAGGCATTATGTTATGTTGATATCTTTGGAAGTGATCAAATGGCTAGAACAATGCACTTTCATGTTAATTTTATTGTATTTCGCCTATGGAAGTTATGAAATGGCTGGAACATTTCAATTTAATGTTAGTTTCCCTGAATTTTGCATTTGGAAGTGGTCAAATGGCTAGAACAATGCAATTTCATGTTAATTTTATTGGATTATGCCTTTGGCAGTGATCAAATGGCTATAACAATGCAATTTGAACAATTTCACATTAATTTAATTGTATTTTGCCTTTGGAAGTGATCAAATGGCTAGAACAATGCAATTTCATATTAATCTTTCTGTATTTTGCATTTGGAAGTGATCAAATGGCTAGAACAATGCAATATCATGTTGATCTTCCTGTATTTTGCATTTGGAAGTGATCAAATGGCTAGAACAATGCAATATCATGTTGATCTTCCTGTATTTTGCATTTGGAAGTGATCAAATGGCTAGAATAATGTAATTTCATAATAATCTTTGTGTATTCCTTCTCACATTCATTCCAGTCTTAAAAACCAATATTCCCGGTTTGACACCCTGACCAGAATGCCCCTCTCTAACAACCCCTCCCTTTATCCCCAAGGGCGGGTGTGATTGTCTGTGATGCTTTAGTGTATTATAGCACTTTGTTGGCCCCTGGTAAAGCAAACCCCCCATCCCCCACACTATCCCCCCTCCCCCTTCACCAAATCCCCCCCCCTATTGAAAGATGGTCGGCCGAGAGAAAGTGTATTCTAACAGGGGTTTCAAATCTCTTGTGCCGCCACCCCCACCACCCGCACGTCACAGGAGCTTTATATCTCAAAAACGGTGAGTAGCGCAGCCATACCTCTCAGGGGGAACTGGGAGATTTTGAGTTTAGTAAAGGTTTGGTGGACCAGTTTTATTGTGGTAAACTGCAGGCTTGTACAAAATTTCTCTTTAAACGATCCCAGGTACGCCACTGTACTGCGGACATTTCTAGCTGCCTGGAATGACTCTTTTGTCTCTGATGGTTTTGAAGAGTTACTTAGTAGAGAACTTGAGGAAGCACTTCAAGTATCATTTTTGTTGTTAGAGTTTTGTTTTTGTACATAAATAGTGTGGTGTCTGTGTTTTGAGTTCCATGTTTGCCACCGCCGAGCTGCCGGCGTGATGGGAGTAACAGTAGATCATTTATAAACAACAGCGACGCTTTTCTGTTGCTTTCTGTGCACTGCCATCGCTGTATCATATCGCTGTTCCAGTATCGTCTGCTTTGTCTCAAGGCTTGTGTATTTTTGTTTATTATGATTTTTCTTAAACATATGTTGAGCTGTAGAACGTGCACCCCATTTTTTAAGCTAGCGTAGAAACATTTTGGTGGTGTCCCTGTGTTACTAGTGACGTGTGTGGCGTACCCTGGCAGGCGGTGGTGTTTTAAGATAGCCTAGTAAGAGTGTGGCGTTGTGCGTGTGTGGTGTTAGTGAGGGTTGTGGCGTTGTTCCCTTACAGGTGGTGGTGCCCAAGATGAAAAGCGAGATCCTCGGTGTGGTGGTGGTGGAGAGTGGTTGGGGCTCAATGGTCCCCACGGTGGTCATAGCCAACCTCTCCCCCACCGGTGCCGCCGCCAAGTGTGGGCAGCTCAACATCGGGGACCAGATCATCGCCATCAATGGAGTCTCCCTCGTCGGTCTGCCGCTATCCACTTGCCAGAATTATATTAAAGTAAGTTGATTGTTTTATAGTTTGTGCTTTGTTGTATCTTGACATGAAAGTATGTGCGTTAAGTGAGTGTATGAGTGAATGTGAGTGAAGTGAATATATGAGTGTATGTGAGTAAATTAAGTTGATAGTTTTATTGTTTGTGCTTTGTTGTATCTTGACATGAAAGTATGTGTGTTAAGTGAGTGTATGAGTGAATGTGAGTGAAGTGAGTATATGAGTGTATGTGAGTAAAGTAAGTTGATAGTTTTATTGTTTGTGCTGGGTTGTTGCTTGCTTCAAATGACATGAAAGTTTGTATGTGTGTGAAGTGAATATCTGAGTTAAGTTAGGATAGTTTTATAATTTTTACTGCGTTATTGGTTGCTCCAAATGATATGAAAGTGTGTATGTTAGTGGAAGACAGTGTGAAGGTCTGTAAATGTCCTTTTTGTTCTCTGTTATCTTTTGTTTATACTGTATATATTTTTTGTTTACATTTTTGTGTTTGTGTAGGCCATGTTGCTCGGGCGAGAAATGGCTCAATTACCGTGTGTATATGTAAACAGTACTGTAAATAAGATAATAAACAAAATGTATCTTTTACACATTATAAATCTTGATACTATTATTAATGGTAATAGCGAGGTGTGTGTACAATTGACTAATATTATTTCTTGTACAATAGTTGATTTTATTGGAGCTGATGGTAAATTGAAACCCTTAGCAATAGATTTCTCAAAACTTAAAGAAAATATTAATGCCAAGTATTCATAGGAATCCTCCTCCCCTTGTAAAATTCTCGTACTCATCGAGATAGAGAAAGGGGCAAGGGAACGCGAAAGTCGTCCTGAACCCTGAGCATTAGAACCCTTGAATATTATTTCTGTTTGGGCTCTGTCTCGAATTGGCCACCCCCAGCAATGGGGTATGTGCCTGAGTATACTGTATAATGTACATACTTACATATGGTACATACATACATACATACATGCATACATACATGCATACATACATACATACATGCATGCATACATACATACATACACACACAGTCAGACCGTGGTGGAGGGCGGACGTGCTTGAGACAGCTGATTCAGCCAGCGCCTGTTTGGTGGTTTGGTATTTTTGTAGCGTTCATATGTGTTGTCCTTTTGTTTATTAATTATAATTTAAATGCAATTAGTGAATATACTCCCTAGTTAAAACAGGTGAGAGTTGAGTTTGATTTGAGTAGGAAAGAAAAAGTAATGGATATTCCCACCGAAACTTGTGGAGCCGAACAGGTGTAAACAAAGGCCAGCTGGCAGTATGGCCAGCGGTGGGAGGAACCGGCTCAGCCTGCCCCCAAGCAGGGTAACCAGAGACCCTTATGATCGTGATCATGAGGTATTTGATATTTCAGGGTTCTCAGAGGAGGGAGTAGCAATATCTGCATTTGCGGTGAGGTTGAATAAACTGGAGCGGAAGCTAGAGGAACAGGAGACAAAAAGCTTAGATTATGAACGAAGAGAAAAAAGAATGGCAAACCAAATTGGTATTTTGAAGGATGAGAATTACGTGTTAAGGGTTTGTATTAGCGAAATGCAGGAAGAAATGGACAGGATGAAGAAAGATATGAAGGATGTTGAATTAAAGAAGGATGAATTTCAAAAGAACGAGGAGGTAAGGAATTTGAAATTTTCGGAGATAGTAAAGGAGCAACAGATACATAGGCAGGGAGGTAACTTTGAAAAGGATGTAGTTAAGGTAATTAGACAGAAGGAAAATCTAGTGAGGGAGACTGCTGG